>CM076579.1:1351614692-1351885615 GCA_034641835.2 Pinus albicaulis
ATGAACTTTCTTCCAAGGAAAATACACCAAGTAGGTTTTTACCAAGAATGGTAGGGGGATCTTTCACCAAGAATGGCATTTCTTCCTATATAGTTTTCACTGAGCATGGGTTCCCTCATTTAGGTTTCTTTCGAGGAGATACCACCAAGAAGGATTTAGTTGAGAAAAGCCTTACTGTTGAGGAGGGATTCCATCGAGGGAGCTACTTTTGAGAAGATGTGGCAAAAATGGCCCCAACATGTAGTTTTTCTTGAGAAAGAGTTCTCACTATGGAATATTTATGCACTAAGGTGTTTTCTCCGAGTTTGTTTTCTTTGAGAAGGGTTTCATCCAGGGTGACATGGCTTCGAGGGTCCTAAAATTGCTCATGGGAATTTATTAATTAGTGTGGGAAGATGGATGGGTTGAAAAATATATGTATTATTAACCTAGTCATGAACGACTCAATAGATAATGTGCTAGCACCATGTGGAGGTGTTGAAGCCGATAGGGTCAACCACATGGGTGCCACATGGGAACATGTGGATGCCATGTGGCGAGTTCAAGATGTGGCATTGAGACTTTAAGTGACCATAAATTTCGATCCAGAGATCGGAACGGGACAAATTTTACATCACTGGAATCATCTTGATGATATGAATGCGAAAAATTCATCCAAACGAATATTTAAGGGAGTAAAAAAGACCGAAACTGTTATACCCCATTTCTATGACACTACTTTGGATCTCCGGTCAACATGGTAACCACCTCCATGAAACCAGTGTTGTGATGGGGGTTTGGAGGGGGTGTTTACAGGTGGTATCACAACATGGAATCTAGGTTCAACACTTGTACTAGATAGGATCTATCATGGGAAAGTAACAACAGAGTTCCCTCAAGGGGGTCACATGATAATTTTTATAAAATTAACTAAACTAATGTTTAGGTATTAAAATATGGTATGAATTGATTGATTTCATGCATGGTTGATATGACTACCTTGTGATTTGATTAGGTAGCATGGTATTAATAGTTGTACAGACTGATATATTTTGCTAGATATGAAAGCATATGTAGTGGGGGAAGCATATGTTGTGATGGTCATGGTTTTGTGTTGATTAAAATTTGTGTAATAACATGGCTTGTTTTAGTACAAATAGTACTTCACCATGGTAGTTGCATAAAAGAAAATTCATGTTCATTATTGTGTTTATTTATTTATAACATGACGTATCTAATAGTTGTGTGTGACAAAAAACACATCACAAGTAGTTAAATATAGTGAGAAATAAAGGATGAGGATATGAATGGTTCAATATATATTTGAACAATCACATCGTTGATATGATTAAGCAAGGATAATTGAGGAAGAATGATCAATGGGCCAAGGGGGAGGGTATACTCCCTAGAATTAATGGACACCTTGAGGAGCCTAAGGGATGAGATTAGGAGTTGCAAGGTGGATAATGAAAGATTGGTGAAGGCTCAAGATAGGCAAGCTTAGGTAAATTTAGTTATACTTTAAAGCCTATCATATTTATAGAGATAGAGAAAACATGAGTTTAGGGCTAGTCAAAGAGACAAGCAGAGCCCTTTGGGAAGAGACATTGGAGGGAAAGTGAAGGCATCATGAGAGTGAATGCACCATTGAGTACCCTAGAGAGACTCACTAGCACTCATGGACATCATTCTGCTAGACCTCCTAGGTATGTTACCAGGAAGCATCACCATTATTATCATCATCATCATCATTAAAGAAAGAGGGAAAGGGAATTTATGTTAGTGGAAATAAAGAAGGCCAAAACACCCACATTTAATGGGGATATGAAGAAATATGAATATGGAGAATCTTGGTTTCTTGGAATGAAGAAGTTCTTTATAATTCATGACTATTCTAAGAACATGAAAGCTAAGGTATCCACCTATAGTCTGAGAGGAAAAATAGAGATATGGTGGGAATACTTGAAGAATGTCACCAGAATAACTGAAGGAGGGTTAATTGAAATGAATTTGAAGACTTATTAAAGGATAAATACCTATTAGACTACTATTATGACAATAAGACAAAATAATTTTATGAGCTCAAGTTTGGACAAATGACAAATGAAGGATACACCACCAAGTTTCTATAATCGTAGAGATATGTGCCATACTTAAAGAACAATAAGGATAAGTTAAAAAGATTCATTAGTGGGTTGCCTCTATTATTTAGATACTGAATCAAGATGCATGAACCTAAAACGTTGAACGATTCCATTAAGTTGAAGCACTGCGATGAGCATTCTAAACAAATTCCATACTTCATAGGTTATTGTAGGGTGAAGAGCAGCGGTTTGGATAAAAATAAATGGTGCAAGAGAACCACAAAAAAAGGAGTCAGCATGGTTAATGAAAAATGATCATAGTATAAATTTGGTTAACAAATAAAGGTCATGCGAACCAGCCTGTGAGAGAGCCGTGTGGATTTGAGGCTAAATAACCATTATGCTATTAGACATGTGGGGAAAACCACTGAAAGAGAGACTACCCACATCAGAAAGGTGCAAGACCAGAAATTTATAACGCTTAGGAATCCTGCACTATATGAGATGTAGTGAATATCCTGCCCACAATTTATGTAATGGTGGATAATCATCAAGAAGACCATCAAGCATCCATCATTGAAATGGAAGGTAAGTTATGCAATCAAATTATTTCCATTTTAATTGAAATTTATTTTCATTATAGCTACATCAGTGTTGAGACGGTGGAAAGATTCTAGTTGGCTAAGGAATCACATATAGAGTTGTGGTTGGTATAATAAGAAACCAGGACAACAAAAATAATCATCCAATGGGTGAAATCATGAGAATTTGATTTCTAGGACATGCCAACAATAACACATCCAAATTTGTTTCCATTGGGTATGTACAACATGTTATTAGGCATGGATTGGTTGTATGCACACAAAAACAAAGTCGATTGCTATGAGAAGGAAATCAAATGTTTAGATGATCATGGGGAAAGGATAAATTTACAAATGAAGTGGATCCCTGCTTAAATGAGGCTAATCACAAACATGCAGGCCAAGAAAGCAACAATAAAGGTTTCCATATATTTGTTGTGCAGGTTTCCAACAATGAAAAAGTCAATAGTAGTGCTAAAAAAGAGGAGCACAAGTTTCTGAAGTGATATCCAGTGTTGCAACAATATGAAGTTGTATTTATACTATAATTCTTGGGGTTACCTCCTCACAAAGAGGTATATTTTTCAATTGAGTTAATGCGTGGAGCAACACCAGCATCAAAGTCACCAAATAGGATGAGTAAAATTGAAGTGATTGAGCTAATTTTACAACTTAAAGAAATGTTGGATAAGGGCTATATAAGGCCAAGTGTGTCTCCATGCGGAGCACCAGTCCTATTTTTGAAGAAAAAGGATGGCACACTAAGATTATGCAGAGATTATAGGTAGCTAAATAAAGTGATCATCAAGAACATGTATTAGTTATCGCATATTGATTGGTTATTTGACCAATTGAGAGGAGTAGAAATATTCTCCAAGATTGATTTGATGTCAAGGTATCATTAGGTGTGTGTCAAGGAATAATATATTCATAAGACTACTTTCTAGACAAGATACGAGCACTACGAGTTTGTGGCGGTACCCTTTGGGCTTAATAATTCCCCTGCCACTTTCATGTGTTTAATGAATAGTGTGTTGCATCTTTACTCAAAGAATTTTGTGATTGTCTTCGTTGATGAAATTTTTTTGTACTCAAGGACTAAAGAATAACATGAGAAGTATCTATGATTTGTGTTACAATTGCTAAGGGAAAAAAAGAGTTAAGCAAATTTTAGTAAGTGTGAATTATTCTAGTCACAACTACATTATTTGGGGCATATTGTTTCTAGGGAAGTGATATCAGTTGACCTAGAGAAGATAAAGGCCATATTGAAGTGTATAACACTAAAGAATATCAATGAGATGAGATCATTCATGGGGTTGGAAAGATACTACAAGAGGTTTGTTATAAACATCTCCGATATGGGCCACCCTATCACTTCCTTGTAGAGGAAATGAAATAAATTAGAGTGGATAGATGAATGTGGAGCAATATTTCAACAATTAAAGCAGTTTCTCACTAATGCGCTAGTGTTGAGTATTGTAGATCCATATATAGATTTTTTGGTTTGTATAGATGCCTGTAAGGAGGGCTTGGTGGAGTGTTGATGCAAAAAGGTCAAGTAGTTTTCTATGAGTCAAAAAAATTAAATGAACACGAGGAAAATTATGTGACTCATGATCTAGAGTTAGCCACCATTATTCATGCACTAAACATGTGGAGGAATTACCTCCTTGGTAGAAAATTCATACTTATGACAGATCATAGAGGACTTAAGTATTTGTTTGAGAAACCTAAGTTGAATCCAAGACAAGCTAGGTGGTTGGCTACGCTAAGTGAGTTTGACTTTGCGATCAAGTATACCAAGGGAAAGGAAAAAAGGGTTGTCGATGCACTTAGTAGAAGGATTCAATTGAATCAAATGGCATGCATAAGATCCTGTGGAGTGGACCTAATGAGAAGTATCAAGAGATAAAAGAAAACCTACAACAGGGTAGTGAGAATGAAACGGATGAGGAATATTATATCACAGATGATGGTTTGATAAGATTCAAAAATAGAATATATGTGCTAAACAACGCTAATTTTAAGAGACTCATAATGAGAGAGTTCCATTTTAAGCCATATTCTGGACACTCGGGATACCAAAAGACCCTCATGAACATTAAGTAGTTTTATTATTGGCATTATTTGAAAAGAGAATTGGTTTATTTTGTTGCTAAGTGTATAGAGTGTTAGCAAGTAAAGTCTAAATGTAAACATCTAGTGAGATTATTGCAACCCATTCCCATTCAAGAATGGAAGTGGGAGGTGATCTCTATGGATTTCATTACTGATTTTCCTAGAACCTCTAGGAAAAATGATGAAATTATGGTGGTCAATGACAAGTTTATCAAATTTGCTCACTTTATAGCAGTCAAGTCCACCAATTCAGCTAGTGAAGTGGAAAATATATTCATAAAGGAGATTGTGAGGTTGCATGGAGTTCTCAAGAATATTATCTTGGACAGAGATGCCAAGTTCACTTCAAATTTATGGAAGGAACTATTTGATGGCTTGGGGAAATAATTGACCTTTAGTATAGCTTATTATTCACAAATGGATGGACAAACAGAGAGGACAAATACAATCCTTGAAAAATTTTTGAGGATGTATATAACGCACTGTAATGTTCACCATAACCAGATATGAAAAAAAAAATATTTTCTTTTACCATGTTATACCTAACTATGCAAACACATATAATTACCAACCATATTTATTTGATTTTCTACAGATTATACATAAAACTTCTTCTACATATGGCTACTTACAAACTTTATCTCATACATACTTCTATGCAATTATATATGACATAACTATGATCCACATCTATGCATATACTTAACATTAGAAAACACAACGTTTCTTAAGTCTTAATACAAATTCCCCTTTATTCTTAATAGAGATTACGATTTGGGAGTTAGCGACATACATAAATTGCGCAAATAAACAATGAAGTTTTTATAACATATGCAGGTCAAACAAAAATCAAATCCAACATAGAAATCCAAAACAAAGTGTGAATACGTAGGAGTTCTTTATTAGAGGGTCCCACTGTAACTCTGACCAATCAATGAACAGTCGCACTTCACAATCCCCACAATATAAATTTAAAACATTAAGAGCCAAACCTTAAGTTATGCACGATGTGATGTTGCGCTGCGTCGACACAGGGCTTCTCGCACTTCGCATCACAAATCTCTTAAATTCCCTTGTGATAGACCTTAACATTAACCTTCACAAATTGCGATTTGCGATCGCCGCTTCCAATCTCTGCCATTTGTTCTCGGCTGGATCCGACAGCTTGTGCTATGCCTTTGCCACAATACTTCGCATCGCAAATAAAACTCTTTAACTTGCGAAGTGATTCTTAATCACTAACCTTTGTGATATGCGATGTCATTCTGCCTACAGTATGATCCTCTACCGTTGATCGGTTGGATCCAACGACTCTCGTCATGCCTATTAATCTTATTGATATCGACTCTGTGGTTAACGCATTATTTGACTCAACAAGGAATAATAAAGGTTTATGGTCCCACCGTGCCCGCAAATCTGATTAATATGTTCTCTATGGTTAACACAATATTACATTCAACGAAGTAAAGTGCAAAGGTTTCTTTGTGGTAGATACCTGTTAGGTATCAACTGTTATTTTCTGGGTTTCTTCCTCATAAACGTTTCTTTCTAGTCAAGAAATTAATATACTGTATCAGGTATAAAGGAGATTTTTCCGATATCTTGACTATACCATTTTCTAGGTCACAGATAGAAGCTCCCTAAGACTAACATTTTCTTCCAAATTTGTACCTTTCATATATATATATATATATATATATATATATATATATATATATATATATATATATATATGTGGTTCCGTCTCTATATAGGCTATACTCTAGTTCTGACATTCATGTATTTCTACTTTAACAGTTAGGCTATAATTTACAACTTATTCATATAGTTTGTTACATAGTCCAGAAATATTCAGTAGTTCCACAACAAGTCCATAACATAATATAATAGAGAAACAAAATATAACAAAGACAGATGTATTTTTATACTTGACATGCACAGTGTAAAATTATTCTTTCCGTAATCTAAGACACAACACCCATATCGAAAGTATTTCGGTATAACAACATTTCTGTATTTCAAACAAATCCGAATACATAATGGAATAAAAATAAATCTGTTTACTTATCTCACATCTGCTCTGCTGATGATGTCCTCCCTACCACGAGCGAGGAAATTACGTCCTCACTCCCCCTGTGCTCCACACCCGAGTCAAATAGGTTGACAGAGATTCTGAAAGAGACCTCGGGACCCCAAGTCCAGTATTCTTTTCCAGGGATTTTTACAGGAATGTTGAGTGTTTCCACTAGTCTTTACCAGCTCAGGAAATCATCACTATCTTCCCTTCCTCAGTCATCGAACAAAACCCCTTTTCCTCATTGGGATGTAATTTTTATCCTCAGAGGAAAGGTAACTGTCTTTAACTATTTTTTTGTTCAACCACTTCTTAGTTCTTGGAATAATTTTATCATCAGTCTTTTTACCTTTTTAATGAAAAAAATATCCCATGATTAGATTTCATTTCAACATAACATAATTAATTCATGATCACCATGTAATATTTTCCTCAAAATAAATAATTTTTTTTGTCTCTTAAAAGTAAAATAGCATAACAAATAGTTAGCACTTAAACCAGATGTCACAACTTCCCCCCTGGAAGTAAACACCGTCCTCGGTGTATCACTCCAGCTCAACAAAAATTCTGGATAAGCCTCACAAATGAATCCTTCATCTTCCCAGGTAGCCTCATCTGAGCTGAAGTGCTTCCACTGCACTTTAACCTGGGTGATGGCTCGCCTTCGGAGCATGATTTCTCTCCGATCGAGTATACGCTGAGGTTTGACAAGAAACTCACCGTCCGGCTCGAACTAATTCAACAAGACTTTAAATTAAATTCTCATAAAATCTAGTATTTGAAGATAGGATTTCTAATCTTAACCTACCTGAATGATTTTCCAGTGGATTACATTCTTTGGGTCATGTACGTATCGTTTTAGTAAGGATACGTGGAATACATTTTTCACCCGAATATGGTTGGGTAAAGCCATTCGGTACGCCACAGGTCCCACTCTCTCCAGTATCTAAAAAGGTCCACAAAACCTGGGAGCCAACTTGGTACAGGAGGCCCACCTTAAGGCGCTCTTCTTTAGTTTAATCCTTACATACACATGATCGCCCACCTCAAATTCCCGATAAGTCCTCTTCTTATCGGCATATACCTTCTACCGATCTTGAGCTGCTTTCAGATTTTGTTTGATATTCCTTACTTCTGATTCCATCTCAGGTAACATCTCCAGTCCAAGCATCAACTTGGTTTCAGGGATGCTCCAATTGATGGGAGTATGACATTGTGGTCCATACAAAGCTTCGAAGGGACTTATCTTCAGAGACTTCTGATAACCATTGTTGTAGGTGGATTCTACCAAGGCTATATACTCTTCCCACTTTGTTGGCTGCTGCATCATATACATGTGCATCATGTATTCCAAGATTTGGTTCACCCGCTCAGTTTGTCCATTCGTTTGAGGATGATAAGCAATGATAAAATTTATTTTGGTTCCCAAACCTGTAAATAGGGTCTTCCAAAATGATGAAGTAGATTTCACATCCCTATCTAATATGACAGTATTTGGAATGCCTTGCAGTCTAAATATCTCTCTCATAAAGATATCTGCTATTTGCACAGTTTTTTAAGTAGATTGTACCTTTATGGAATGTGTTGCCTTGCTAATTCTATCAACCACCACCATAATGGAATCATTGTGTCGTGTTGACCTTGGTAGACCAGTAATAAAATCTAGGGAGATAACTTCCCATTTCCATTCAAGTAGTGGTATAGGCTGCAACAATCAAGCTGGATGTTGATGCTCCACCTTCACCTGTTGACACTCCAGGCATTTGTTTAAATATTCTGTGATGCTTCTTCACATATCAGGGTAGAAATAAACCTTTCTAATTGTTGTTATCATTTTATGATATCCTCGGTGTCCTGAATAATTGCTTCGGTTGTATTCATTCATGATCAGCTCCTTCAAATCCATTCGATTTGGAATATATCTCTTTTCCTTAAAATTTATCAACTGATATTTGCTAACTCCGTAGTCAAAAGGTTTTTCTTTCCTTATAGCCTCCTCCACTTGCTGCCATAGAAACTGGTATTCAGGATCCTTCTCGGTTTCTTCTTTTATTTTCTCTAAAAATTTACATTCAATCTGGTTATAGCACAGTTCTTAAAAACAATGCAGCTTTCTTCTTAAGGCATCTACCACATGTTTTTCTTTACCTTTTACATGCTGAATATCAATATGAAAATCACTTAGAAAGGCATTCCATCTTGCCTGGTGAGAGTTGAGATCAACTTTCTTGAAATAGATGGTTAGGCTGCTATGGTCAGTTTTTAGCACAAATATTTTTCCTAGCAAGTAGTGCCTCCATACTCGGAGCGCATGCACTACTGCTATCAGCTCTAGATCATAGGCTGAGTATCATTGTTCATGCACTTTTAACTTCCTAGACTCAAAGGCAACCACTCTTCCTTCTTGAGACAAGATTTCCCCAAATCCTCTTTACAAGCATTGGTACAGACTTCAAATTCCTTATTGGGATCAAATACCCTCAACACCGGGGCAGTGGTCAACAAGTGTTTTAACCTTTCAAAACTGTTCTAGCACTCATTAGTCCATTTAAATACTTTTCCGTTCCTCTGTAAAGAGGTAATTGGAAAAGAAATATTTGATAACCCTTCAATGAAAAGTCAATATTATCCAGCCAATCCCATAAAGGATCAAATATCTGCCACATTTTGGGGTACTCACCATTCCATAATCATCTTAATTTTCTCTTAATCGACCACTATTCCCTCAACGGAAGTAACATGGCCTAGATACTGGATTTCTTCATTGAAGATATCACATTTGCTAAACTTGGCATACAACTGATGTTTTCGTAACATATCCAACACTATCCTTAAGTGTTTCTTGTGCCCTTCCATGTTCTTTGAATAAATTTAAATATCGTCAATGAATATCAACACAAAACTATCAAAAAAGGGGTGAAATATGCCATGCATCAACCCCATAAATTTTGTTGGTGCATTAGTTAAACCAAATGGTAATACCACAAACATGTAATGCCCATATCTAGTATGGAAAGCAGTCTTGTAGATAACCTCATATTTTATCCAAATGTGGAGGTATCCAGAACTTAAGTCTATCTTTGAAAATACAGTGGCCCCCTTCACCTGATCAAACTGGTCATCAATCCGCAGTAGTGGATATTTAATTTTTACGGTAAATTTCTTGAGTTTTCGATAGTCCATGCACATTCACATGGTTCCATCCTTCTTCTTTACAAATAACAATGGTGCTCCCCAAGGGGACACACTTGGTCGAATATACCCCTTATCCAACAATTCTTGCAACTGCATGTTCAGTTCGGTCAGCTCCGGTACACTCATTTGGTATGGTGCCCTTGAAATCGGTGATGCTCCTGGCGTCAACTCAATAGTGAATTCGATGTTCCTTCTTGGAGGCAAACCTGGTACATCTTCTAGGAACACGTCCCTAAAATATTGCACTATAGGTATGTTCTCCATCATAGGAGTCTCCTCCTTAGAATTAGTAAAACCCACCTGAATGGAATATAACTAACATCCTTTTCTAATACACTTATTTATTTGAGAGGTTGTAATAGGATGCAACTGCAGGGGTTTCTTGATTCCTTGCATCTCCTTACGAGTCCCATCTTGAATTCTATAATATATAATATTTTCTTTACAGTCTACCAGTGTCCAGTGTTTCTCCAACCAATCCATGCCCAGTAGCACATCGTAGGATCCCAAAGGCAATACATTCAGATCCAAATTTAATTGTTGTGTTCCAATTTCCAGTGTACAGTTTGGAATCTTGGCACAAAAATTTCTCTTTGCTCCCATGGCTAGTTGTACCAGCCATGGATTTTTGAATTTCTAACTTTGTAATTAACATAATTCTACTATTTTGGGGTTTACATAACATAAAATTGCACCTGGGTCAACCAAAATAGAAATAGGTTGCAAAAGTAGCTTACCTTCCAACTCTATTATCGTTGGATGATAATCTGCATGAAGATCTTTCAATGCTACGTTAATTCTGGGTATATTTCAGGCTACATCTCCCACTGTAGAAGCTTCTTGTAGATTAGTAACCTATTTTCTCCTTCCCCACTTTTGACAGTTCCTATAATAGTGAGCCTCACCACATCCCAAATATTGTAGAGGTGGTTTTTGGGGTTGTCCTTATTCAGGTTTGCTGGAAGCCTATGTAGGCCACTAGGTTCTTTGGTGGTTCTTTCAAAAAAAATTTCTTACTGAATTCCTTGCAAAATTATTACAGTTACCAGTCCTAGTATCTTTGAAATTTGAACTGCTCTTCTGCCCTTTACTTAGCTGCCAATTTTTGTCGAGTTCTCCTTTTTCCTTGGATTGTTGGTAACACATTATTGCTTTACAAATCACTTCATCCATGGTCCTTGGATTTACGAATTCAATTCATTCTATCACGTGGGTTGGAAAACTGCTTAAGAACCGCTGAAACTTAGCGTTTTCACCCTTCAAATATGGAACATATCTTAGTATGGAAGTGAACTTGGTTATGTACTCATCCATCTTCACCTGAACCAACATCAAATCATGGAATTCTCTAGACTTTTCGTCATAGAATCTTTCTGTTAGATATTTGTCTTTAAAGTATTGCTGGAACGAATCCCAGGTCACGTCTTGATCTTCAATGATGCGGACATTCTTGACTTCCTCCCACCATAGGGTGGCCTTTTCTCTCAAATGATAGATGGCAAGTCTGGCTTTAAGATTGTTGTTGTACTCATAAACTTGAAAGTACTTGTTCATATTAATCAACCATGCTTCAGCCACCTCCTCTGCTTCTCCATCAAAAGTAGGTAGTTTAATATTCTGGAACTCACCTTGTAGTTCCACTTTTTGTTTCTTAATTTCTTGCTATTCCGACACAATACCAGACTCAGCCTCATTGTAGTTTCTATTCTCGTTACTTTGGTGTGAATGGATTCTTTCCATTCTTTCAGTGGTTTGGTCCCTGGCTTGTTGTTCTTTTCCTTCCTGCATGTCTCTATCAGGATTGGGTTGTATCACCCCCTGATTCTGTTTGTCAGAAAGGCTCTTGATTGTCCTTTCTTGCTCTTGCATTAAGCAGTCATTGTCACTCCTAACCAAGACCATTTATTCCTGTAGCTTCTACATAGTGCTTATCAGAATACTGGTTTGGTGGTGCTGCTCCTCCAACAGTCTACTAGTCTGTTGGTGCTGATCAACACTTAACTGAAACAACATTTCATGATTCATTTCCGGCTGGGTTTGGGGTGTAGGTTCCCCTACATTTTGGGGTGTTTGTTGTGTAGATACCCTCCTCATATTGTTTTCTACGATATTATTTATTTTCTATGCATAATTTACACACAATTTATCATGTTAGGTGACCCCGAGGGTCCTAACTTGCAAACGCTACTCTGAAACCACTTGTAACGTTCATCATAACCAAATATGAAAAACAACAAAAAAAAAACGAAATTTTCTTTTACCATGTTATACCTAGCTATGCAAACAAATATAATTACCAACCATATTTATCTGATTTTCTACTTATTATATATAAAACTTCTTCTACATATGGCTACTTACAAACTTTAGCTCATACAGACTTCTATGCAATTCTATACGACATAAGTAAGATCGATATCTATGCGTATAATTAACATTAGAAAACACAATGTTTCTTAAGTCTTAATACAAATTCCCCTGTATTCATAATAGATATTAAGATTCTAGAGTTAGCCACATACATACATTACACGAATTAACTGAACAAAGTTTTTGTAACATACGCAGGTCAAACAAAAATAAAATCCAACACAGAAATCCAAAACAAAATGTGAATACGCGGGAGTTCTTTACCGGAGGGTCCCACCATAACTGTGACCAATCAATGGACAGTCGCACTTCGCAATCCCCGCAATATAACTTTAAAACGTTAAGAGCTAAACCTTAAGTTCTGCGCGATGCGACATTGCACCGCATCGACATGTGGCTTCCCACACTTCGCATCGCAAATCTCTTAAATTACCTTGTGATAGCCATTAGCATTAACATTCACAAATTGCAATTTGTGATCGCTGCTTCCAATCTCCGCTGCTTGTTCTCAGCTGGATCTGACAGCTTGCGCCAGGCCTCCGCCACAACACTTCGCATCGCAAAAAAAACTTTTTAACATGCGAAGTGAGTCTTAATCGCTAACCTTTGCGATATACGATGTCACTCCACCTGTGGTATGATCCTCCGCCATTGATTGGTTGGATCCAACGATTCTCGTCATGCCTGTCAATCTTATTGATATCTACTGCGTAGTTAACACATTATTTGACTCAACAAGGAATAAGCAAGGTTTATGGTCCTGCCGTGCCCGCAAGTCGGATTAATATGTTCTCTACGGTTAACACAATATTACATTCAATGAAGTAAAGTGAAAGGGTTTCTGTGTGGTAGATACCTGTAGGTATCAACTTTTATTTTTTGGGTTTCTTCCTCACAGGCATTTATTTCGAGTCCATAAATTAATCTATTGTATCAGGTATAAAGGAGACTTTTCTGCTATCTTGACTGTAACATTTTCTAGGTCACGGATAGAAGCTCCCTAAAACTAACAATTTCTTCCAAATTTGTACCTCTCTCTCTCTCTCTCTCTCTCTCTCTATATATATATATATATATATATATATATATATATATATATATATATATATATATATATATGGTTCTGTCTCTATATAGGCCAGACTCTGGTTCCGACATTCATGTATTCTACTTTAACAGTCAGGCTATAATTTACAACTTATTCATATAGTTTGTTACACAGTCCACAAATATTCAACAGTTCCACATCAAGTCCAGAACATAATATAACAGAGACAGATAAAATTTTATACTTGACATGAACAGTGTAAAATTCTTCATTACATAATCTAAGACACAACACCCATATCGAAAGTATTTCGGTATAACAACATTTATATATTTCAAACAATTTCAAATACATAACAGAATTAAAATAAATTTGTTTACTTATCTCGCATCGGCTCTACTGATGATGTCCTCCCTAGCATGAGCGAGGCCGTTACGTCCTCACTCCCCCTGTGCTCCACACTTGAGACGAGTAGGTTGACAGAGATTCCAAAAGAGACCTTGAGACCCCAAGTCTAGTATTATTTTCCATGAATTTTTACAGGAATGCTGAGTGTTTCCACTGGTATTTACCAACTCAAGAAATCATCACGCTCTTCCCTTCCTCACTCACCGAACAGAACCCCTTTTCCTCACTGGGATGTACTTTTTATCCTCAGAGGAAAGGTAACTGTATTTAACTGTTTTTTTGTTCAACCACTTATCAGTTCTTGGAATAGTTTTATCATCAGTCTTTTTAATTTTTTTAATAAAACACTGTCCCATGATTAGATTTCATTTCAACATAACATAATTAATTCATATTATCATGTAATATTTTCCTCAGAATAAATATTTTTTTTTTGTCTCTTAAAAATAAAATAGCATAACAAATAGTTAGCACTTAAGCTAGATTTCACAACTCCCCCCCTAGAAGTAAACACCGTCCTCGGTGTTTCACTCCAGCTCAACAACAGTTATGGATAAGCCTCACGAACGAATCCTTCATCTTCCCAGGTAGCCTCATCCGAGCTGAAGTGCTTCCAATACACTTTAACCTGGGTGATGGCTCGCCTCTGGAGCATGATTTATCTCCGATCGAGTATACGCTGAGGTTGGACCAAAAACTCACTGTCCGGCTTGAACTATAGTCAGCAAGAATTTGAATTAAATTCTCATAAAATCTAGTATTTGAAGATAGGATTTCTAATCTTAACCTACCTGAATGCTTTTCCAGTGGATTACATGCTAGGTCATTTACGTATCATTTTAGTAAGGATACGTGGAACACATTGTGCACCTAAATATGGCTAGGTAAAGCCCATCAGTACACAATAGGTCCCACTCTTTCCAGTATCTGAAAAGGTCAACAGAACTTGGGAGAAAACTTGGTATAAGAGGCCCACCTTATGGTGCTCTTCTTTGGTTTAATCCTTACATACACATGATCACCCACCTCAAATTCCTAATAAGCCCTCTTCTTATCAGCGTATACCTTCTGCTGATATTGAGCTACTTTCAGATTTTGTCTGATCTTCCTTACTTTTGATTCCATCTCAGCTAATATCTCCAGTCCAAGCATCAACTTGGTTTTGGAGCTGCTCCAATTGATGGGAGTATGACATTGTTGTCCATACAAAGCTTTGAAGGGACTCATCTTCAGAGAATTTTGATAACCATTGTTGTAGGCGAATTCTGCCAAGTGTAGATACTCTTCCCACTTTGTTGGCTACTGCATCACGTACATGCACATCATGTCTTCCAAGATTTGGTTCACCAGATTAGTTTGTCCATCCGTTTGAGGATGATAAGCAATCCTGAAATTTATTTGGGTTCCCAAACGTGTAAATAGGGTCTTCCAGAATGATGAAGTAAATTTCACATCCCTATCTGATATGACAGTCTTTGGAATGCCATGCAGTCTAAATATCTCTCTCATAAAGATATCTGCTATTTGCACAGTTTTTAAGTAGATTTTACATGTATGAAATGTGCTTCCTTGCTCAATCTATCAACCGCCACCATAATGGAATCATTGTGTCGCGTTGACCTTGGTAGACCGGTAATAAAATCTAGGGAGATAACTTCCCATTTCCATTCAGGCACTGGTATAGGATTCAACAATCAAGCTAGATGTTGATGCTCCACCTTCACCTGTTGAAACTTCAGGCATTTGTTTAAATATTCTGCAATGCTTCTTCACATATGAGGCCAGAAATAAATCTTTCTAATTGTTGTTAGCATTTTTTGATATCCTGGGTGTCCTGAATAATTGCTTTGGTGGTATTCATTCATGATAAACTCCTTAAAATCCATTCGATTTGGAATATATATCTTTTCCTTAAAGGTTAGCAACTGATCTTTGATAACTCCGTAGTCAAAAGGTTTTTCTTTCCTTATGGCCTCCTCCACTTGCTGCCATAGAAATTGGTATTCAGGATCCTTCTGAGTTTCCTCTTTTATTTGAGCTAAGAATTTACATTCAATCTGGTTATAGCACAGTTCATAAAACCAATTCAACTTTCTGCTTAAGGCATCAGCCACATGGTTTTATTTACCTTTTACATGCTGAATATCAATGTGAAAATCACTTATAAAGGCATTCCATCTTTCCTGGTGAGAGTCGAGACCAACTTTCTTGAAGTAGATGGTTAGGTTGCTATGGTCGGTTTTTAGCACAAATATTTTTCCTAGCAAGTAGTGCCTCCATACTCAGAGCGCATGCACTACCACTGTCAGCTCTAGATCATAGGTTGAGTATTGATGTTCATGCTCTTTTAACTTCCTTGATTCAAATGCGACCACTCTTCCTTCTTGCGACAAGATTGCCCCAACTCCTCTTTACAAGCATCGGTACAGACTTCAAATTCCTTATTGGGATCAGCTACCCTCAACACTGGGGCAATGGTCAACAAGTGTTTTAACCTTTCAAAACTGTTATGTCACTCATTAGTCCATTTAAATACTTTTCCGTTCCTCTTTAAAGAGGTAATTGGAAAATAAATCTTTGAGAACCCTTCAATCAAACGTCGATATTATCCAGCCAATCCCATAAAGGATCATATATCTGACACATTTTGGGGTACTCAACATTCCATAATCGTCTTAATTTTCTCTGGATCGACCGCTATTCCCTCAACGGAAATAACATGGCCTAGATATTGGATTTCTTCATTAAAGAAATCACATTTGCTGAACTTGGAGTACAACTGATGTTTTCGTAACATCTCCAACACTATACTTAAGTGATCCTTGTGCTCTTCCATGCTCTTTGAATAAATTAAAATATCGTCAATGAATACCAGCACAAAATTGTCCAAAAAGTGGTGAAATATTCCATTCATCAACTTGATAAATGTTGCTGGTGCATTATTTAAACTAAACAGTAATACCACAAACCCATAATGCCCATATCTAGCACGAAAAGCAGTCTTGTAGATATCCTCATCTTTTATTCAGATATGGTGGTATCTAGAACTTAAGTCTATATTTGAAAATACAGTAGCCCCCTTCACCTGATTAAATAGGTCATCAATCCACGGTAGTGGATATCTATTTTTGATGATAAATTTATTGAGTTGTCGATAGTCCATGCACATTCACATGATTCCATCCTTCTTATTTACAAACAACACTGGTTCTCCCCAAGGGGACACACTTGGTCAAATATACCCTTTAACCAACAATTCTTGCAACTGCATCTTCAGTTTGGTTAGCTCTGGTACACTCATTCGATATAGTTCCCTTGAAATCGGTGATGCTCCTGACATCAACTCAATAGTGAAATCGATGTCTCTTCTTGGAGGAAAACCTGGTACATATTTTGGGAACACGTCCCTTAAATATTGCACTACAGGTATGTTCTCCATCATAGGAGTCTTCTCTTTAGAATTGGTAAAACCCACCTGAATGGCATATAAATGACATCCTTTTCTAATACACTTATTCATTTGAGAGGTTGTAATAGGACGCAGCTATAGGGGTTTCTTGATCCCTTGCATCTCCTTACAAGTCCCATCTTGAATTATATAATATATAATCTTTTCTTTACAGTCTACAAGTGTCCAGTGTTTCTCCAACCAATCTATGCCCAGTAGCACATCGTAGGATCCCAACCAAAATAGAAGCAGGTTGCGAAATTAGCTTACCTTCCAACTCTATCATCGTTGGCTGATAATATTATTGATGATCTTTCAATGCTACGTTAATTCTAGGTATATTTTGGACTATATCTTCCACTGTAGAAGCTTCTTGTAGATTAGCAACTGCTTCGCTCCTTCCCCACTGTGGAAAGTTCTTATAATAGTGAGCCTAGCCACATCCCCAACATTGTAGAGGTGGTTTCTGGGGTTGTACTTGTTTAGGTTTGTTGGAAGCCTCTGTAGACCTTTCTTCTGTAGAACACCAGGTTCTTTGGTGGTTCCTTCCAAACTATTTTCTCACTAAATTCCTTGCAAAATTATTACAGTTACTAGTCCTAGTATCTTTGAAATTTGAACTGCTCTTCTGCCCTTTCCTTGGCTGCCAATTTTTGCCCAGTTCTCCTTTTCCTTTGGACTGTTTTTAACACATTCTTGCTTTATGTCGTTTCATCCATGGTCCTTGGATTCTTGAATTCAATTCGTTCTTTCATGTGGGTTGGCAAGCTACTTAAGAACCGCTGAACCTTAGCCTTTTCACCCCTCAGATATGGAACATATCTTAGTAGGGAAGTGAAATTGGTTATGTACTCATCCATCGTCATCTGTCCCAACATAAAATCATGAAATTCTATAGAATTTTCATCATAGAAGCATTCTGTTAGATATTTGTCTTTAAAGTATTATTGGAATGAATCCCAGGTCACGTCTTGATCTTAAATACTGCGGATGTTTTTGACTTTCTCCCACCACAGGGTGGCCTTTTCTCTCAACTGATAGCTTGCTAGTCTGGCTTTAAGATTGCTGCTGTACTCATAAAATTGAAAGTAATTTTTCATATTAATCAACCATGCTTCAACCACATCCTCCGCTTCTGCATTAAACGTAGGTGGTTTAATCTTCCAGAACTCACCTTGTAGTTCCACTTTTTGTTTCTTAATTTCTTGCTGTTTTGACACTTTACCAGACTCAACCTCATTGTAGTTTATATTATTGTTACTTCACTGTGAATGGATTCTTTCCATTCTTTCAGTGGTTTGGTCCTTGTCTTGTCATTTGTTTCCTTCCAACATGTCTCTATCAGGACCGGGTTGTATCACCCCCTGATTCTGTTTGTCAAAAATTCTCTTGAGTACCCTTTCTTGCTCTTGCATTAAGCACTCATTTTCACTCCTAACCTGGACCATTTCTTCCTATAGCTTCTGAATAGTGCTTAGCAGAATACTAGTTTGGTGCTGATGTTCCTCTAGCAGTCTACTAGTTTGCTGGTGTTGATCCACACTTAGCTGATTCCACATTTCAAGATTCATTTCTGGATGGGTTTGGGGTGTAGGTTCCCCTGCATTCTGGGGTGTTTTTTGTGTCAATCCCCTCCTCATATTGTATTCTATGATATTATTTCTTTTCTGTGCATCATTTACACACAATCTATCATGTTATGTGACCCCTAGGGTTCCAACATACGAACGCTGCTCTGATACCACTTGTAACGTTCATCATAACCAAACATGAAAAACAACAAAAAAACAAAATTTTCTTTTACCTTGTTATACCTAGTTGTGCGAACACATATAATTACCAACCATATTTATCTGATTTTCTATGGATTATACATAGAAATTCTTCTACATATGGCTACTTACAAACTTTAGCTCATACAGACTTCTATGCAATTCTATACGACATAACTATGATCCAGATCTATGCGTATACTTAACATTAGCAACCACAACGTTTCTTAAGTCTTAATACAAATTCCCCTTTATTCGTAACAAAGATTAAGATTCCAGAGTTAGCCACATACATACATTGCACGAATCAACAATGAAGTTTTTATAACGTATGCAGGTCAAACAAAAATTGAATCCAAAATAGGAATCCAAAACAAAGTGTGAATACGCGGGAGTTCTTTACCGAAGGGTCCCACCGTAGCTTCGACCAATCAACAGACAGTCGCACTTCGAAATCCCCTCAATACAACTTTAAAACGTTAAGAGCTAAACCTTAAGTTCTGTGTGATGCGATGTTGTACCATGTCGACACGTGGCTTCTCACACTTCGCATCGCAAATCTCTTAAATTCCCTTGTGATAGCCCTTAGCATTAACCTTCACAAATTGTGATTTGCGATCGCCGCTTCCAGTCTCTATCACTTTTCTCGGTTGGATTTGACGGCCTGTGCCAGGCCTTTGCCACAACACTTCGCATCACAAACAAAACTCTTTAACTTGCCAAGTGAAACTTAATCGCTAACCTTTGCGATATACCATGTCACTCCACCTGTGGTATGATCCTCCACCATTGATTGATTGGATCCAATGAATCTCTTCATGCCTATCAATATTATTAATATCTGCCTCATGGTTAACACATTATTTGACTCAACAAGTAATAAGCAAGGTTTATGGTCTCGCCGTGCCCGCAAATCTTATTAATATGTTCTTTGTGGTTAACACAATATTACATTCAATGAAGTAAAGTGAAAGGGTTTCTGTGTGGTAGATACCTGTAGGAATCAACTGTTACTTTCTGGGTTTCTTCCTTACAAGCCTTTCTTTCCAGTGCAGAAATTAATCTATTGTATCAGGTATAAAGTAGAATTTTCCGCTATCTTGACTGTAACATTTTCTAGGTCACGGACAGAAGCTCCCTAAAACTAATAGTTTCTTCCAAATTTGTACCTTTCATCTCTCTCTCTCTCTCTATATGTGTGTGTGTGTGTGTGTGTGTGTGTGTGTGTGTGGGGTTCCGTCTCTATATAGGCCAGACTATGGTTCTGACATTCATGTATTTCTACTTTAATAGTCAGGCTATAATTTACAACCTATTCATACAGTTTGTTACACAATCCACAAATATTCAATAGTTCCACAGCTAGTCCAGAACATAGTATAACAGAGAAAAATAATATAACAGAGATAGATACAGTTTTATACTTGACATGCACTGTGTAAAAGTCTTCTTTCCATAATCTAAGACACAACACCCATATCGAAAGTATTTTAGTATAACAACATTTCTATATTTCAAAAAAATATGAATACTAAATGACATTAAAATACATCTATTTACTTAGCTCACATTGACTCTGCTGATGATTTCTTCCCTACCATGAGCAAGGAAATTACGTCCTCAATCCCCTCGTGCTCCACACCTAAGACGAGTAGGGTTACAGAGATTCCGAAAGAGACCTCGGGACCCCAAGTCCAGTCTTCTTTTCCAGGAATTTTTATAGGAATGCTGAGTGTTTTCAATGGTCTTTACCAACTCAAGAAATCATCACTCTCTTCCCTTCCTTAGTCATCGAACATAACCCCTTTTCCTCACTTGGGTGTACTTTTTATCCTCGGAGGAAAGGTAATTGTCTTTAACTGTTTTTCTGTTCAACCACTTCTCAGTTCGGAATACTTTTATTATCAGTTTTTTTACTTTTTTTTATGAAAAAACTATCCCATGATTAGATTTCATTTCAACATAACATAATTAATTCATGATCATCATGTAATATTTTCCTCAAAATAAATAAATGTTTTTGTCTCTTAAAAATAAAATAGCATAAAAAATAGTTAGCACTTAAGCCAGCTATCACACACACCATCCAAGGAAGTGAGAAGAGTATCTTCCACTTGTAGAGTTTGTGTACAACAATGGGTGTCAAGAATAAATAAACATGGGCCCAGTCAAGGTGATTTATGGAAGGAGTTGCAATAGTCCTATCGACTGGATTGATCTAGTGAACAAGGTCCTTATTGGGCATGATATGCTAAAAGAAATGGAGCAACAAATGCAGGCCATCAAGAAGAATTGAAAGGTGGCATAAGATAGGAAAAAAATCCATGTGAATTAGCATAGGGTGGACAAGGAGTTCCAAGTTGGGGAACATGTTTACTTGAGAGTTAGACCCAAGAAAATTTGTCTGCATATTGGGTCATGTGCGAAGTTTGTACCATAGTTTGGTGGGCCTTTTGAGATACTTGAAAGAGTTGGGCCAGTGACCTAAAGGCTGGACTGACCTCCATCAGTTAAAGTCCATGATTTTTTCCATGTTTCTTTGCTTAAAATATATGTACATGATTTTAATCATGTCATTGATTGGTATGTGCTTGATCCGGGTAAATCCCTGATACCCTTTAAACAAGACCTTTTACTTCGGCTGATGTGTTAGGATTGCATTTAATCAAAGCGTTAATGAAAATAAATGAACATCTGTATGCTATAACAAAGAGGAACGTAAAAAGAATAAAAAACATACGATATTGATAAGGAAGTTCGTCCAGGAGGGACTACGTCTGCGGGACTTGGTGTTAAGATGGTGTAGGCCGCTGCATTAAGTGCTATAAACAGTGATGATGTACATGGATGGTGTTTTCTCTGTTGTACAAGGAAAATTCCCTCACACAGGAGTGGATGGACCTCTCCACGAGATGTTCCACTATAGGAAATCTCACACTCAAAGGACTCCTATTAGTATGACAATAACTCACACATAATGACTATGAGTATCTCGCCAGCATGGTAACAAAGGGATATTAATCAAACATACATGTGACAATGAGTATCCCACCAACATGGCAGCAAAGGGATCTCAAACATAATACAAATCCATGATAGAAATTATATCTCACATCAAGAACAAAAACAAGATCCCACATCAAACAGCAACAGGGATCTATACAAGACAATGCATCTCACGAGAAAGAGACAAAGAAGTACATGATCACACTGCATATACCTCACATCCTGGAGCTATCTGAAGAAAAGGATGATAAAATGTTGGATCTAGCTTGTACCATCAATCTCGTGGCGTCAAATATCTTAAAAACTACTTCTCACACATTGAATGCTAACACCTACAACTCCACTTTGAAAAGTGGCCGAAAAACATAAGGCTCAGATGGAAAATCTAGCTGCACTGCTGAAATCGTTTCGCCTAGAGGTGTAGGATCGACTGTCAATTTGCTGAATTCTAACACTGTTGAAATCTAGGCCTTAGGGAATATTTTAGAGTCTCCCTAGATTCCTCAAAGATGCTTCTCCACAGGGAATCTAGAAATCTGCAACTCAAAATAGGAATCTGATCTCACCATTGAGATCCTTGCGAAATTTCGAGAAGAATGAGTATAAAGTTGACCTCATTCTGACACCAGCGAATTTCGACCTCCAAGGAATCTGAAAGATTCCCTTAAGGTTCCTAAAGATTCTCCTCCACATGGAACCTGCAAAACCACTACTCAAAAGGTGAATCTGACCTCGCCATTGCGTTCCCTGCAAAATTCTAGTTAAAATGCATATAAAGTTCAATACATTCTAACACAGGAAAATTTTACCTCCTTGGAATAAAAAATATTCTCCAAGCATAAAAAAGGATTTTGTCTTGAAATCCGTGCACCATCATGCCTCTAAAATCATGCCCACACTTAGCTTCCTTGGCCTTCCTTCTCTTTTCTCATGGCTCCATTGGCCTCCTTGTGCCCTCATCTCTCATGTATTCTCCATCATTCTCCATGGTTTCCTTGAACCATTTGAATGGCATTTTATAATAAAGTGTGAGAATGAATAAGACAAAGTGTGAGGTTGGCACATTAGTTGGAATAATCATATTAAGATAGATGTTGTTGGGAGGTTTTGAGTTTAAATCCCATTGAGTCCAAATATTGTTTTAAAACCCAATTTTAGTTTTAATATATTTTTTTCAAACTATATAATATGGAATTCTTATCTCCATATTGTAATGAATCCCAAAAACAAAAGTGGAGGTTTTGTTTAATATGGAATTAAACCATATTTAATATGATTTTTGTTACATAACAATTTACTATATTGATTTTTATTGTTTAATAACTATATTTAATATATAGTTGTTTTTTTAATGATTTTTTTTGTTTTTATGTGGGAAATTAAAGATCATTTTGTTTTGTCTTTTTGCAGGGGCAAGGGGCCCATGGAGGAGCACCATGTGTCAATAGTTGAGGGGATTCCATGTGGGTCCTACGTGCTCACTGGGATTCCATGTGGCACACCGTGTGCCCCGCGTTCCTTTCCTTAACAAAATTTCAAACTGCCCTAATTCCCTCATACGAGCTCGTATTGACGCATCGTTCACACCATTGCGATCAAGGCGACGAGCTCTTAAATTTGAAGCTGAGTATTTCACCTTCATATCACTTTGATTTTCAAGCCTTTTTCCAAGCCACTTGTGTCTGAAGATCCACCTGGATCAATCCTCCTCACTGAGGATCTTTTGTTCCTCCAAAAGCATCAACAATAATCTGCACCTATTGTGTACAATGTTTGCACCACAAGTGTCCTGAAAGGTCACCTTTCCTTCTCCTTCACCTTTGTCCTTTGGAGCCATAAGTGATGAACTGACACCTGCATCTTCTGCAAACCTATAGTACAATCTCTTGCAAATTACATGCTCAAATATGTCCAACTATGATCCAAACATTTCCATACTTGCCATGAGTTTATAACTCATACTCAGTGGTCAAGTTTACATTGAATGGAAATCACACCCCAGCTATCATTACAAGGAAAAAAACATCATTGTCGCATTTCGAAGTGATGGAAAACACATCATCACTTTTACATAAAAGAAATGCATCACACGACTTATAAAATAAGGCCAAAAATATTATTGTTGCTGAACAAGCGATAGAAAAACACATCATCACATTTACAGTTAAAAATGAAACACATGATTTAAAATAATAAGGCCATGGAAAGCTAACATATCTAGAAAAAAAATCTAGAAAAACCCCTCTTTAGCAAAGTGAATGGGCCATTCCCCTGTGGGGAATTCGCTTATCGATCAACTCTTTCGATTGGTTTCTACACAAACGTTTTGTCTTTGATGCACTTCTCTGGATAGAGTCTCCAACACGTGGCTCTTTGATGGCCACTTCGGTTGCAATAACTGCAACGAGTCTTATTCCTCCAACCTGCTTAACCAGTTTCTTTCCCTGCTATGGAGAAGGATTTTCATGCCTCATCCTCCTTTGTGCTGCCATTCTTTTCCAACACTCAGAAATGACATGGTTACGTAAACCACAAAAATTACATTTTTACTTATGACATGATTTACGTTCATGTTTAGAAACATTCTTATAATCAAAATGAACTCGAGAATATTGTGATTTTTTATACCTTCCCTGGTGGTCTCTGGTGTGATCATTGTGATGAGAGCTTGCCTCAACTCTTTCACTGCAACATGCACTTCCATGGGATGATGATAGAGTGTTCCCATCAATCCTCTTCCCTGGTGAGTTCAATGATGTATGTTTTCCATTGATGTCCTTCAAACGTCCTCCTTCAGTGTATCCCAAACCTGCATAGCGAGGTCTCAGAACAACCTCCAATGCCTGGGTTATGCCTTGGCCATGAACGCCAAGTCCTCCTCCTTTGTACCCCATCTTGGTGAGGAGTCTCATGCTGGTTCCTGTAATGGGGATCTCCACACTTCCAACAGAAATGATATTAGGTGAAGATGAAACTGAAGAGAAATCAACACTGTTTACCTTAGCTACTAATTTTGAAACAGGTGAAGAAGGATTCTATGAGCCTTCCTTGCGCTTCACTTCCTCCAAGGCCTCTATCGTGGCTTGTAGCTAAAGCTAAAATCGATTCTTCTCCTCCGTCTCTTCCTGTAGGAGTGTCTTCAATGCATCATGATATGCTTGATGACTTTCATTTTTGCACTTCAATTCTTCCAATGCCTCTGTCGCGGCCTGCAATTGAAGCTACAATCGTTGTTTTTCCTCCTTCTCCTCCTGTAGGAGTTCCTTCAACTTAGCGTTATCGACTGCTTTTTTATCATAGGCTTCATAAAACATATCCGCTTTCTCGGACACCATAAGCATGGTCTCGTACATCTCTTTGACATCCTTCATTGCTCAACTCAACGAACGTTCAATGGTTCACGCATGCAATCCAAATTAGCAAGAAGACCGCTCTGATACCTCTTGATCTGGGTAAATTCCTAATATCCTTTAACCAAGACCTTTTACTTCAGCTAATGTGTTAGGATTGCATTTAATCAAAGTGTTAATGAACATAAATGAACATTTGCATACTATAACGAAGAGGAACATAAAAAGCATTATCAACATACAATATTGATAACGGAGTTCGTCTAGGAGGGACTACGTCTTCGGGCCTTGGTTTCAAGATGGTATAGGCCGCTACATTAAGTGTTGTAAATAATGATGATGTACATGGATGGTGTTTTCTTTGTCATACAAGGAAAATTCCCTCAAGCAGGAGTGGCTGGAACTCTCCATGAGATGTTCCACTATAGGAACTCTCTATCTCAAAGGACTCCTATCAGTATGACAATAACTCACACATAATGAGTATGAGTATCCTGCCAACATGGAAACAAAGGGATCTGAATCAAACATACATGTGACAATGAGTATCCCGCCAATATGGTAGCAAAGGGATCTCA
Source organism: Pinus albicaulis (assembly GCA_034641835.2). Lineage (NCBI taxonomy): Eukaryota > Viridiplantae > Streptophyta > Pinopsida > Pinales > Pinaceae > Pinus > Pinus albicaulis. The sequence continues at coordinate 1,351,640,707 of CM076579.1, forward strand.
AAAATAATATAAATCCATGATAGAAATTACATCTCACACCAAGAAAAAAAACAAGATACCACATCAAACATCAATAGGGATCCATAAAACATAATGCATCTCATGACAAATAGACAAAGAAGTACGTGATCAAACTGCATATACCTCACATTCTAGAGCTATCTGAAGAAAAGGATGATAAACTGCTGGATCTGGCTTGTACCATCAATCTTGTGGCATCGAATATCCTAAATACAACTGCTCACACATTGAATGCTAACACCTACAACTCCAATTTGAAAATTTGTCGAAAAGAATAAGGCTTTGATGGAAAATTTGACTGCATTTCTAAACTCGTGTCGCCGAGAGGTGTAGGATCGACTGTCAATTTGCTGAATTCTGACACAGTTGAAAATTGGGCCTTAGGGAATATTTTAGATTCCCCTTAGATTCTTGAAAGATGCTGCTCCACAAGGAATCTAGAAATATGGAACTCAAAACAAGAATCTAATCTCACCATTGAGATCCTTGTGAAATGTCGAGAAGAATGAATATAAAGTTGACCTCATTCTGACACCGGTGAATTTCGGCCTCCAAGGAATTTGAAATATTCCCTCAAGATTCCTAAAGATTCTCCTCCATAGGGAATCTACAAAACAATTTCTCAAAAAGAAAATCTGACCTTGCCATTGTGTTCCCTACGAAATTTTGGTTAAAATGCATATAAATTTCAATACATTCTGACACAGGAAAATTTTACCTCCTTGGAATAAAAAAGATTCTTGAAGCATAAAAAAGGATTTTGTCTTGAAATCCATGCACTATCATGCCTCGATGGTCGTGCCCACACTTGGATGACTTGGCATACCTTCTGTTTTCTCACGAATCCATTGGCCTCCCTGTGCCCTCATCTCTCATGTATTCTCCATCATTCTCCATGGTTTCCTTGAACCATTTGAATGGAATTTTATAATAAAGTGTAAGAATGAATAAGACAAAGTGTGAGGTTGGCACATTGGTTGGCATAACCATATTAAGACAGTTGTTGTTGGGAGGTTTTGAGTTCAAATCCCATTGAGTCCAAATATTGTTTTAAAACCCAATTTTAGTTTTAATATAGTGTTTTCAAACTATATAATATATGGAATTCATATCTCCATATTGTAACGACTCCCAAAAACAAAAATGGAGGTTTTGTTTAATATGGAATTTAACCATACTTAATATGATTTTTGTTACATAACAATTTACCATATTGATTTTGATTGTTTAATAACTATATTTAATATATAGTTTCTTTTTTTAATGATTTTTTTGTTTTTATGTGGGAAATTAAATATCATTTTATTTTGTCTTTTTTTGCAGGGGCAAGGGGCCAATGGAGGAGCGCCATGTGTCAACAGCTGAGGGGCTTCCATGTGGGTCCCACGTGCCCACTGGTACGCCATGTGTCACACTGCGGTCCCCGCATTCCCTTCCTTAACAAAAATTCAAACTGCTCTAAATCCCTCATACGAGCTCAGATTGACACGGCGTTCGCACCATTGCGATCAGGGCAACTAGCTCCTCAATATGAAGCTGAGTTTATCACCTTCCTATCACTTTGAGTTCTGAGCCTTTTTCCAAGCCACTAGTGTCTGAAGATCCACCTGGATCAGTGCTATAGGTGGAACCAGAAGGATAGTTCCACCCAGAGCCACTATGCATTCCAGAACAAAGGTGGAAATGTATGATACTAATGCGAGCATCATCCTTTTATGTTTTCCAGTTGAAGCAAATGTGTGTGTGTGTGTGTGTGTGTGTGTGATTGTAATATTTTATATATTTGTGTATATAAATATCCACAAAACATATTTTTGTGCTCAACATGTTTTGTGTTGTATATGGACAAAGAACACCAAGGACAGTGTTCCCCCAAGGGGGAGGGGTGTAATATCCCAAAAGGGAGAATGAAATAATACTAAAACACAATATAAGAACTGCAAAAAGGTAAACAATAAATCTTAAGACAACATTAGAATTTATAGAGAAGCTGAGCCATTTTATTATATTGGAGAAGAATCAGTTACACAATGTACAAAATATGAGTAGATCTAGCCAAAGAGATGGCTTAGAATCACCCAGAAAACATGCCACAATAGGTAAAACGTAACTGGAGAGGTATTGAGAAAATATTGTGTTGTCCCTTCAGTAGAATATGGACATATAGCTATAGGCTGAAAAGGAAAATGCAGATATACTCAAATATAGAGCTCAGATGATGCCAAGATTCAAGATCTAGCCAATGTGATGCATTCCCAAGATAACCTAGAAAGGATTTTCCAGATCTACAACTTTGGAAAATCACCTCCCTAGGATTTGATACTTGATCTGCTGGGAAACACAGATCTGAAGCTAGATTTGACAAATAGATGGCTGAAATATGTCAAAAGATCAGATCTAAGCTTGAAGGGATGATCCCTTCTTCATATCTACAAGCTAGAAGTTCTAGATCTAGCTTCTCAATCCTCCAATAATGATTACAACTGCTGCAACAAAAATTCTAATAGAAACTGCATTGTGAGGAAAAGAGAGGCCTTATCCCTGCTGAAAAATGTTGCAATAAACTCCAGGCTAATGGCAATGTGAGAGGATGATCCCTCATAGGATTACTAACTGAAATGCTAGTAATTTCCTTCCTCCTTTTGGATTTGCAAAATGGACAGCGTAATTCTTGAAGGAAATACTGCTGCTAGGAGGTCAATAACTTTTTTCCTGATGCTAGATCTGAAATGAAGCTCTGGGAAGCTAATCTATAAGCCCAAGGTGATAGGAATAAACCCTCACCAGTTCTTCAGCTGAAGTACTGAAGACAAATTCCACCTTCCAAACTGATCTTCAAAAATATGCAATTTCTGAATATCAGTGTTCTACAGAAAGTAGAGAAAGAGATGTGGCACCAATTACTGATGTAGAATGAAGTACAATACTCTTTATAAAGCTACTCTAAGAAAGAGGTTGGATTCCTGACCAGGAGCATCCTGTGCTAAAAAACACTTGCAATCTCTACTAAACAACCCGAGAAAGTAATGGAATGTCACATGACAATTCCAGATTTGAAAAGATCTTTAAAACAAGAATAATCAGCATACCTCCATCCTTGTCTTCATCTTCTTTATATAATGTTTGAGCCTTCCCAAGCCTTGGCCCTCATCTAGACTACGCAGTGCATGTGGACAAGATCCTCCAAGTTTGACTGCGTTGTTTGACCAAAACAACCATCATGTCTAGGTGCAATGTACACCCTCTCCATCAAGTGTACTTTGTTTGCACAACATCCTCCATCACTTTATCATGAATGTCCCATGATCTTTTGTTTGACATCTTCAAGATCTTGGTTGACTGAATCAACCTTCTGTTTGATCTCTTCAAGATCTTAGTTGACTGTGTCAACCTCCATGATCTATCTCATTAATGAGACAGGTTCTCCAATTTCATTTAGATTAGTAGTTGCTCAACCACCTTATTATGCAAATATAGGCTTCATTAATCCACATTCACACACACAAAAGTGGATATTTATTCATACTGAGGATTATGGGTCCCTCCACCCTTTTATTACTTAATTCATTAAGAAAATCAAGGACTCTAATATTCAAAATATCAGGTGAAAATTTGGGAATATTACAGTCCCCACGAGAAAAATGTTGGTTGTCCTCAAGCAACTCAAAAGGTAGATGCAAAGGCATCTATTCCCCTCTAAATGGCATCCACATAAGGAAGGCTTCCTCAATTTGCTGCAATGTGTTATGTATGTTTGGTTCCAAAGTTGTCTTTCAAAAACATATAGAATGACTTCTAACTGTATGGTTAGATGCCCTCCTTCTATCATGAAGTACCAAGTGGCAACCATATGATGTCCAACATCATCATCAATACATGATATACATAAAATAAAGTAGCTCTTTCCACAAAGGAAAAGCTCAATCACACAATACATCTCTCCATCCCATGTTTCATGAATTTGATTGAGCATTGTTATACTCTCATCCTTAGCCCTGTTGGCCTTGTTGGATCCAAGCATCATTTCAAAGTTATGCAAAAGAAGAAGGAAAGGAGCTCTATGGGTAGACAAAGATGTCATATCATATTCTCCTAGTAGTAACCACCGGAGTAAGGCCCTTTGCTACCATCCTCCATCTCCTCCATGTAAGATGAACAAGCATAACTCCCCCAAAAGAAACCAAAGCAACAAGAGATCTTGCTACTTTCTCTCCTCCTCATGTGCATCATGGATCAAAAACATACTAATTGACATATAGAATTTCATATCAGCCCAATACAAAACACCATCAATGCACATCATGAGAGCATCATGCCAAGTTTTACTCAATACAAAACACATAGACATAGGAGATGTCATGTGGTGGCCAACCTCTCTCAAGTGAAACAAAAGTGAACATGCCTTCTTTTGCTGCATTTTATCATTGATACACAAGGCATGAATCAGAAAATATGAGCTATTGGGTGGTAACCATACTCACCAAAAAGCAACCAACGCAACCATGCCTCCTTTTTCATTTCAGAAGGCATGGATCAAAGAAATAGGAGCCTTTGGGTAGTGACAAGAACCTCCCAAGGGAAACCAACGTAACCAAGCTTGCTGGACCATATTATAAATCTGTAAATGGTCATGCAACCCCTTGCTTATCATCCTCACCCACTCACCCCAATATGGAACATTAGTGATGTGCTGCATAGTCATGGTATCCTCCCTTTGCAAAATACCATCTTCCTCAAACTGATGAAGAACTTTTCACTTCATGGAATGTTGAAGTGCACCTCCAATGAGATCTCTTAATGAGATCTTCTTCTCATCCATGGCCTTCCAAAACCAATGAGTTTCTAGATCTACTGTAGGTAGGAGTCTCTCTTTGAGTTGTGAGATGCTCATCGAGAAAGTGTCATCAATAAAGGAGAAAAGGTTTCTCATATCTAGATGTCTACCATTCATCATCTTGTCCTCCATTGCTTCATGAGTGAAGCTACCTTCAGAATGTTCCAAAATTAATGGGGCCCCCTCATCTTCACAGCTACTAAGTGATAGTGTTGTAGATCTACAGGGTAATGCATGTGTTGTCTCAAATCAAGGCTCATAACTAGTTATTGTACATAGGATCTGTTGGAAATATTGTCATTGATGGCAAAGGAGAAGAAAGGAGCAACACCTGAACTATTACTAAGGCAAAAGAACAAATAAGAACTAGAAATAAGGCAAAGGAGATAGACAAAGAGTAGAGGCAATGAGGGCAGCAAAAAGAGGTAGCTCAGACACCAGGAAGAAGCAGAGGTAGTAGAGAAAGCATGAGACAAGAAGCAGAGGAAACGGATGAAGCAGACAGGTGAATAGAAGTAGAGACAGCGAATTGAAGCAGAGGCAGCAAAGAAGAAGAGAGGTAGCGGAGTTGCAAGATACAACAAGGGCCAAAGATCTTATATAGAACAAGCTCAGGAGGGAGTTGCGCTATAGAAGATAAAGGTTCGGGGTTTTTAGAGATCTGCAGTGATCCAAGAATAGTGATGAAGATCTGTGTGATGGAGTGAAGTAACGGCACTGCAAAAGTTCATTCAACTATAGAACGGCGAAGTGAGAGATATGTTGGACATGGTAGGAAACCATTTCGAATGAAGGCGCAGATTAGAAGGCGAAACAAGAGCAACAGAGATTGAGCGAAATCCTGAAGAAATGGCAGAATTCTGCACTTAATTATGTTTAAATTTAAGGTTTGAAGGTTGGTGGTTTTGCAAAACCATACCACGGGTTTCGCACAGCTTTTGGGCCATGAGCGGTTTATTCCATTTGGAATGCGATCGTATCATATTACGACACATCACAATACTAAAACTGCCTATTTCACGTAATTTTTGAGAATTAAAGGTCAGGGGTCGAAGTAACATGATAGCCGTCCGATTTGATGCGGCGAAGATCCAACGGTGATCGCATGGGAAAAGTGCATGGACGTTTGGAAATGTTAAAAAGCAGGTATATTGTGAATGCGATATCCGTCGGATCAAGATCGGTGAAGATCTAATGATGGTCACATCACGTGAAAGGCGGAGTCTTAATGTTAAGGCTTAAAGCGGAAGAGTTGAAGATTGACGACAGAGATCTTATCGAAGATAGAAGATCGACGGTGGAGATCTCATCGCATTGGCGATATCTTATCACATCGGCACAGTGGAAGAGTAAGGGAACGAACCACTAAACCTTGCGATTTCTATGGTGCGATCCAATCACAACCATTAGATCACAGTTATTTGTAACTGTTGGATCAAGCGCTGAGTTGGTTGATAGCTGGTGGGACCCTTCGCTTATCGCATCGGCAGAGATCATTCGCCAAAGGCACATCGGACAATAGAAGGTTGCGATTACGATAGAGATAGTGTGATGGAATTTCAATCGTCAGATTGGGAAAGTTAAATGAGGCGGAGTGCCTCCGTAGTGTGGGCTCCATGTAAAATAAAAGCTTTCGCAACTGAATCTTCGTCATTGGGTCTTAAAACAAAGTTTGATATACTAACATAGGGTTTAATATATGTTGGCATCGAGGTGTTTATACCAAAGTCGAAGGATGAATAAAGGTTAGATGGTAAGTATATATGAGCCAATATATATATCAATGCAGTGCAAGGAAGATTTTAAGAATGGAAATTTATCTTAAAGTTTAGAAACCTTAGCGAATCTTACGAGTCCCTGATATGAAAGTTATAAAAAGTTTGGTGATATTTTTTTCAAGATATCCAAATTTGTAATGAATTTAAATAGTCTTTATAAAATTTTAGTGATTTTTAGGATAATATAATTTTATACTATTGAATTTGGGCGAATCACTTTTAGAAAAAAATGGAAATTTGCGAATCTTTTTTTTGGAAAAACCATGGAAAATTAGCCCACCTACGAATATTAGCCCCTAAAATTTTCCATGATGCAGTGTGGGGCCATCAGATTGGTGTGGAGGCAGAGCAATGGAACAAGCCATTTAAATTTGTGCTTGTGACGATGCGATTTAATCGCAATCGTCTGATCGGCGGTCATCGCATTGGATTCATTGCATCAGAATCGTCGCAAAGTGTGTCATTTCAATTGGAAGTCATTGCAGGCGGTTCATCACATCGGATTATTACATTGGTTAAGAAATCTTCGCATCAGAGTTATTTCATCACATTGGCGGATAGAAAGAGTTCGAAAAGTGGGCCCGAAAGGTTAATTACTGTGTTAAAAAGGTCTATTACTATATCACCAAGAGAGGGTTTAATATTTGCTTAAAGCGTAATTATATAACATTCCCTAAAGTTTTAATACTATCTCCGAAAGGGTTATTTAATTGAGTTTTATCAAAGTGTTGAGCTCCGACCTTAATCCTGAAGTTTTGAACATTGGTTAAAAGGCTTCAATTATTCATTTCCGACAGTTAAACATGATAAGTTCTGAAGTGTTTAAAAAGATCATTTCATATGGTAAGTCTGCAAAGTAGATTTTGGCTATGGTTGGAACCATGAAGGTTGAAGAAAGCTTCCGCATTGATAATGCTGCCAGATTTAGAACATAATTTGGGAAATGCATTCTACATGCATAGAAAGCAGGAGAGTCTGCAGAATTGTTACATGACAACAACAAAAAAGACAAACGCACAGCGAGCCAAGAACTGAATGGGTTAAATTGAAATACTTATTGTAACTAAAATGTAAAGTTTTATTTATTTTATATTGTTTGTGATGCAATGGAAAGTATCCAAAGGCAAAACAAAACTCCATTGAAATACTGAAATATGTAAATACTACTATATTCCTCTGAATGAGTTGGACAAAGAAATGAGAAGGTGGAAGGAAAAGAGTCATGGATGTTCATTTCAAATTCCCTGTGGAATGCTAACAGTCATGAGGTAATCTCTATAAATGATATTACAAAGATATACATAGAGAGGTTAGAGAATGGAGAAAGGAGGCAGAGAGGGTAAGAAGGAGGAGCAGATAGAGAAGCTATGAAGATTCAAAGATGATATAAGGCAGTTATGAAGGCTGGTGGACAGTAGTGAAGAAGGAACAGAACAGAGCTGATATCCAGGTAAATCAGCATGTGGTTTTTATGAAAGAGTGAGGAAGTTGGTACTTCCATATCAAGTTGTAGCTTGATAGATGTTAGTTGTAGCTGGCTAAGGTAGGAGCCTCCTGTAGGTCGTAGCCTGCAGAAAATAGATGGGAGTTGGAGCTTCCTTACAAGCTGTAGCTTGCAGAATTGAGGTTTTTGCCTCCTGTAGGTAGGAGCCTATAGAAAATCAGTGGTGAGAGGGAGTTGGAGCTTGCCTTTGCATCAAAACAATAATAATATGTGGTTTTCTCCCTTATGGGTTTCCACTTATGTCTGTTGTCTATATGCATGATGATTATGTGTTGATACTCTGTATTTATTCTGGTTAATACGTGCTGCTCACTTATTAAGATTGTTGTTCTTGTGTATATTAAGTTGATCACAAAATGATGATGTGAATGAGTATAAAAGAAAGTTTAATAAGAACTTGACTGCATTAAACTGATTCACCCCCCCCCCGCCTCTTAGTTTAACCAAGGGTTCAACAATTGGTATAAAAGCCAAGTTCCTTCTGTATCAGTTTAACAACCGGAAGGAGATCCTAGGTCCCCAGGATGGCTAGTCTAGAAGGATGCTCAACAAATAAAGACCCTTTGTTCACCGGTACAAATTATGCCTTCTAGAAAATAAGAATGAGGACGTACATAATGTCTCTAGGAATAGAAGTGTTACAGAACAATTTGTCACCGCCCCTGCCATTCCCCATCCCGCACATTGGAGGGCTCATTCCGTGACCTGTGAGTAGAGACAAGACTTGAAAATAATTTCATTGCATCCCTCTGAAGATGAGCTTTCATTGCCCTGAAGACATCTCCCTGCAAAAAACCCTAAAAATAGCTCTTTTTCCATTGGCGCAGTTCCAAATTTTAGCCCTCGTGCCAAGGGAGAAAATCCTCCAAAGAGGGTGCGCCAATTGGCGCTCTGTCATAGAGCCACACCCGCGCCAACCATATTAAGAGGTGTTTTTTAAAAATAAGTGGCGGAAGTTTCATCCTAACAAATTCCTGGACTGATATCTATCTTGAGTTGGGAGGTTTGGCTACGGATTTCCATAGAGAGGAAGTGGTTTGCCACCTCTCATGGAAGCTTCCTTGATGATAGGTCCAATCCCATAATTATAGGGATCCCAACTCCCCTTCCTCCATCTATAAAAGCTTGCTCATCTCCTTTGCAAGCTAATCTCCAAGTTCCCAAGAGCTTTCACATCCTTATGCTGCAAGAGCCTTCTTGATTCCCTTAAGGCCAAATCCAAGCAAGGAGACTATTGCCAAGTATTCAGAGAGAGAGGCTTGTCCCATCCTTGACAGGTTTTATTGAGACATGTTCTGCTGACGACCCGCCAAAGGAGAGTGATGTGTTGAAGCTATGGTTGTATTCTTCTTTTGACTCATTAATGATAAGCGACTATTGGTTATGGTTCCACTCTTGTTCTTGATTATGTTCATGAGTTATGTCCTCTTTGACTGACATATAGTTGTATATACTGGATTTTATGCTTGTGTTTGTGTTGTTTCTTGCATGTGCAGGTGTTCGATCACGGAGATCGTGAGGATTGTGATCTGCCAGGGCGAAGGAACGAGAGCACCACCTCTTCTACAAACAACATCGTTGGATTCCAGGTAAGCCTTCATCGCAATTCGGTTTATTTAAAATTAGGGACCTGCACTGTAGCGTTTTTGATTGTTGCTAGACCCGATCTGGGCTAGTAGGGATCGCCTCTGTCCACAGAGGGGATTTACCTCTCCAACAATTTGGCGACTCCACTGGGGACTCAGCTTGTTGTTTGATTTGTAAGCTATAGACGGAGCCTGAAGTACAGCCAAATAGCCTTCAAAACGCTTTTGCTCTGCATTAGCGGAGTAGATCAACGCTGCTTCAGTCAATCTCTGGTTTAGTTTACGGACTGAACAACTTGGGGTATTGTCTTCTCTTTTCGGTCAATTTCTTGGCCTTGCTTGCTTGGTCAGCTCTTTGGACTGGTTTTTCTGTTTGTTTGGCTTTGTTTTAGCCTTGTCATCACTTGTCTATGTCTGAGATTGCTTGCTTTTCATTTTTCCACAGTAAACTCAGCTAGCGCGCTTTTCAGTGTGACAGTCGTGCCCATTGGCGCAGGTTGCCTGTGTATCACCCGCGCCATTGCTTTTTCTGGCGCTAATTTCAAGCTCACAGTCATGCCAATCCTGTGAGCTATTAGGGTTTGTTGTGTTTCATGCTTTCTGGGACTGACTTGTGATTTTGATCTTGTTTTTTTCAGCTGTTTGGGTGCACTGGAGCCTAGTTTGACTGATTGTAACCTTCATCCTTTGGTTGTTTGCCTATTTCTTTCGATTTTTCATTCGAGCCCTAGGGCATCTAGGTGCTTTTGTGAGTCGAGCCTCCCTTGGGAGTTTTGTTGGTTTTCGTTCATTCAGTCAACTTTGGGATTGCTTCCTTGCATTCATTTGACATTTGTCTATCATTTTATTGCGCTTTTTGAGTGAATGATTTCGTTTTCATTCAAATTTCGCTTTGCTTCGTTTTGGGCCTAGATTACACGGCTCATTAGTGTCTTTGGGACTTTTCTTGGTTTTGAGGGACTTTCGGTCGGTTTGAGGTCTGATTGTGTTTGCTATTGAGTGACATTTGTTTGTTTTGCTCTCTTATCATCATTTCTCGAATCACTTTTGCATTAGTTTTCATTTTTTAAGTGCACTTTTCTTTGAAATATTGAAAATAAGAAAAAAATCTCTTTTGCTTTTGATTGATTAGTGAAAATTAAAATCTTTTCGATGCTATTAGTAATTAGTGACTTTGAACGAAAAGTTTTTAGTTTCATTAGCTACATTAGAGATATCACTGATTGTCTTCCGATCATTTTGTTTTTGTAAAAAGCTCTTAACTCTTCTCTAGCTAGCTTTCATCGAACGAAATGGTATACAGTGGCATGTAGTTTTTCATTTAGGATATTTTTGAGACATCACATTCGTTAGGGCCTGAAAACTGAAACGTAATTGAAGATAAAATTTAAAATTTACTCAATTTACACTAAGGCAGCATTGAAATCTAACGAAACACATTTAGAGGTCTAGGCTAGAGACGTGTTCCGGTGTCTTAAAACCTAGTAGTTGTCGTTCGCCTCTTGGCTTTAGAAATCACTAGTACGGACTTGTGCTCCCCGTACCGTCGAGTATATAAAGGGAGACCCCACTAGGTTCCAATCCTTTATCCGTAGGAAGTCGAGTCTGCCGCCCTATACCCGTGATACACTGGACACAGCATTCGGGGAGATTGCCTGCACGTATGGAAAGTCTTTGGTTGATTTCTCTTTCATTATTGAAACCAAGGTGTATATTGCAGTTCACGGTTATTTGGTACACCCTTTTGCCTAGTATTCCTGAGCAGTCATTTTGATCCTATCTGACTCCCTAAATTTGAAAGGATCACCAAACGCTTGTCCTTTCACGCTTGTGTCAAATTTGAAAGAGATAGAGTCACCTTTTCAACCGTTTCTCGACTCTTAAAGCATGAAATGGTGAAGTTTCTTATTTTTCAATGTGGTAAAAATTAATCACCCACGATCACACGCCTTGTTAGATTCTGCTTGTTGACCGTTTGATTGTGTCTCTTGACTCTTTTTTAGCCCGTGTGTGTGTTTGATCTTTTTCTCGTGTCGTTACTGCCACAGTGGTGGAACCTTCGGTTTCATCTACTGGTAGTCCTTATACAGACGATTCATCAGAGGTTTCCCAATCCTCTACTGAACCACAGCAGCCCGTTGTTTCCGAGTTTCCTGACGGGGGACCGGTTCTTGTTGAGAAACCCTTTGGAGGACCAGTTGAGTTTGATTGGACCTTTTCTGACCCTTGGTCTGAATTGAGATTAGGATTTGATTTCCTTTCTCTTACATCGGGTTCACCTTTTATAGCTGTTGTTTTTCCTCCTAGTCCTCGCCGTCTATTACGAGATCTAGCGGCAGACTCAAACATGAGTGATTCTGGTGAGGAAATCCCAACGTCTGGTGAAGACTATCAGCTCTTCCCACGAAGATTATTTCTGGGAGACAACTCTGAACCAGTTTCTATGTCATCTAGTCCCTCGTTACCACCAGGGTACAGGTCCTTGGGTCAGATCATTTCCGCCGCAGCCTCTATGGGAGTGTCAGCTCCTTCGCTGAGGCCCGCTGCTCCTTCACCGGGGGTGTCTCCTCAGACACCCGTCACTTCTGTACCCGTCCGACCCACTATCTGTGTGGCTGCATCTCCACCCACTGTCACGTTACCCTCCACGAGGGCTATGCCGCCTCCTGAAGATGTCTATTTAGCGACTGTTATGCCGGAGAACATTTCTCCGGAGGAGTATCGATTGTCACTACAACAGCTGAACCCCGAGGTTGGACCATCCTCCCAAGATCCCAACCGCTCTTATTTTTCGCACTATGCACAGGATGGTACACCCGTGTATGCTTTTCCAGGTCAATATGATGAGCACGGGGACATTTTGCGTCTACCCGCTCATGAGGCTTACCTCCATGCTCAAGGTTTACCTTATAACCAGGCTTATAACCCGCAAGGGCAACCTTTCCAAGGCGAACCTTCGGGCCAACCTGGCTATCCTTATGACCCACAGGGGCAGCCCGTGCAAGGCTATCCTGCGGGCCAGCAAGGGCCATCGTATGGTCCGCAAGGACAGTATTACAACCCTTCCGGTCAAGGGTCAACCTCTGTAGCCTCAGTCGGGGTACCAACTGGGACCGGTCTATGGTCCTGGGGGGCAAATCCAGCCTTCTCAACCTATGCAACCGTAGTATCCTATTGTTTCTAATGTTGCATATCAGTCGAGACCATCCTATGGTCCTGCTCCAGGTCAAACCGGTTACCAGAAACCACCTGGCCCTATTCCTCCACCAGGCCAACCGGCCCATTCGGTACAACTTGGTGTTCTGCCTCTAGGCCAACTGGCCCATCTGGTACAACCTGGGGCTCCTTTACAGCCAGGTCAGCCTGTGCAACTGGCACAACCTGTCTATCTGGGTCAACCTGTTCACTCAGGGCAGCCCGCTCAGCCGGGTCAACCTGTTCACTCAGGGAAGCCCGCTCATTCCATTAACCCTACCCAGCAGCCGATTCATTCGATTCCGCAGCCAAATCAACAGCTGCGCCCTAGTTATCAGGCCCCGCAGGGTTCCACCTATCAGCAGCCTACTCATCCTCAGGGCGGTTATAATCCTCATGGTCAATCTCAACCGAATTATAACCAGCCCCGAGGCTCTCAGTATTATCCTCATCCACCCGGTTCTACCTATACTCAGCAGCCGAATCCAAATGCTGCTTACACGGGGCCGACTCCTAACCAGGGTCCTTACTCTGGTTACCAAGCCCCACAGGCTGGTTACCAGTAGCCAAATCAGTCTGGTTATACGACCTACACCCCCTACAGTCAGAATCCTACAGGACAGAACCCATGGGGTCAAGGATATTCCCAACCAGCATGGAGTACCGGTACTGGTCCTCATCCCAGGCCTGGCATGCCGGTCAATCCGCCATTTCTGTTCCTGGCCACCTTGGAGTTGCCGAATGTTTCAAAATTTACCAATGCTCTGATTTTGCATAATCCTTATTGGCCTCCAGTTCCTACCAAGATACCAGGTGATTGCCCCAAGTTTGAGGGTAAAGCTGGGGAGCACCCCCAAGCGCATGTGATGACGTATCATCTTTGGTGTTCGTCTAACTCTTGGGTCGATGATTCGATTCGTCTACGCCTCTTCCAGCGCACTTTGACTGGAGCTACTACTAAGTGGTACATCGAGTTATCCCGTGGCATATTACAAGATTTCAATTCCTTAGCCATGGCTTTTCTGACGCACTTTCAGTTACCGGTTCGCTATGAAGCTGGGACGCACCTCCTGAATTCTCTGAAGCAGGATAAAGCCACTCACATTTCTGATCACATTCATGAGTGGCGGCGCTGTCGTAGATTGATCAAGTTTCATATACTTGATCAGATACTAACTCACTGGTTCACCACCTCCTTCGTGAATAAAATCGCCAAAGATATTGCGATGGGAGCGTGTGTGATGGGGGAACAAGCCATTGCACGTGCCCAATATCTGGATCTTGTAAATTCTCAGTCCGGCACACTTTATGATATCTTGCCTGATGCTCCACGGTCCAGAACCTCCAAGGCTCCACCTACCCCTGTAGTGGATGGTGTCATTGGTTTCGTGTCTCAGAATTCGAAGAAATCTTCGAATGGGAAGGAGAAGTCTAACTCATCCAATAATTCTTCTCCTCTCGCCCCTACCGATTCTGGAAAAACTGCGGAGGTTAACGCCATTCAGGCCAATCCTACGGAGAAAGCCTCCAAAGGGAAAAAGAAGGGCAAAGGTAAATCAAAATCCGACGCCCCAAAGCCAGAATCCAAATCTCATACTGAGGATGGTTCTCAACGTAAACCGAAGTACCCCTGCCTCATTTGTGAAGGAGACCATTATACCAAATATTTTCCACGACGATCTGAAGTTAGTCAACTTCTCAAAGGCTCCAAAGGGACTCCGACAATTCTTAAAGAACCATTCTCGTCATAGCAGACCCAGATGGTTGAACAGCCGTCACCATCTGCACCATTTGGGTCCCAAGTTTTTATGATGAATGGTATGGCACCCATTTCTGTTGCTACATGCTCGAAGGATTACAACGAATCACGACAGGTGCCTAGGAAGGCGGTTGCGGATGGAACACCCCCCCCCACCTATCTCTGGTTCCTTGGAAATCGAGAAACCTTCTCCTGAACCCGTTGTGAAGCCACCTTCTAAAGGTGTTTTATGAAGATCTTCTTATAATCCAAATGCCCGTGCCACTCAGAACTATAGCATTGTTGAGGATTTGGCACAGGTGCCTTCTGCTATGTCTGCACTAGAAGTTCTTCAGAGTTTTCCTTCGCAACGGAAGGCTTTATTGTCTACAATCGGTGGCATTGATCCCGCCGATTCGAGTCTTCTCACCTTCGATTTAGAGAGTTTCAACCCCCGACTTCCACATCAGATCGCTCTTGTTATTCAAGTCGGGATCAATGGTCTTAACATCCATAGGGCCATTGTGGATGAAGGTGCCTCTACCTGCGTCATGTCATCCTCTTGCTGGAAGGCCATTGGCTCTCTAGCCCTTTCGTCGTCTCCCAATGCCCTAGAGGCATTTGATGGTCGGGAATCCAAACCCATGGGTGTTCTCGAGAGTTTGGCCATAACTTTACAGGGGAAGACTGTCAATGTAGAAGTATAAGTGGTTGACGCCAAGCTCAACTACAATATACTTCTCGGCCGCAGCTGGACTCATGCCATGCTATGCGTGCCATCCATCGTCTTTCGACTTCTTAAGTTCTCTCACGAGGAAAAAATCGTTACGGTGGATCAATTGTCTTTCTTCACCTCTACCTCTGAGAACAATGTCCCATACATGGATCAGATTCCAAATCCCCCGGACAGTGTAGGACCCGGTCTCTTCAAAGACCCCGTACTCATGGGTATTTTTCCCGCACCGCCACCGCACACCGCTCAAGTTAACATGATTTCCAGGTCTGATGACCCTTGGCTCATCCCTACGCCTAAGCAGGTGTTTGAGTTGGGAGAATCAATGCCCTTGACTCCAGTAGAGATTAGCTACTGTGAAATTGTTGCTGCATCTGATCCTCCACCTCCTCAGCATGCCCCTTTGAGCATGGCTCTAGACGTCTACTCTCAATCCCCCTGGCTTGGCGAGGCCGACTCGTCGGATCCTCTTAAAGAGACTTTTCCTTCCGATGAAGCCATCATTGAAACTATGTCTCTTGAGGAGCTGCCTTGGGGCGATGGACATAATCGTTCCTCTTTCATGCCGAGCTTGGGGGCAATGTCAGATTATCTAGAGCATTATGCATCTCAGGTTCCTACTCCTCCTCTCCAAATGCCCATTTTGACGCACGAGGTTCTTTCGGAGGGATACCTGAGTAATATCACTCAAACCATCCCGATCAACATCTCCGTTAAACTGGGGATCGTTGAGAATATACACGTGGGAGTGACTTGTTCTCCTGATGAGATTCAAGTCTATACTGATCTTTTTAAAGAATTCAGAGATGTTTTCACCTGGTCCTACGAGGAAATGCCGGGGATTGATCCCAGTATCGTAGTGCATGAGATTCCAACCTACCCTGGTACGAAGCCTGTGCGTCAATGCTTACGCCCCATGCATCCTCGTAAAGCCGCTGTAATTAAGGTAGAAGTTGAAAAACTTCTGAACGCGGGCTTTATTTATCCCATCCCCCTCACAGAATGGGTTTCCAACATTGTCCCTATCGATAAAAAGTAGGGTACTATTAGGGTTTGTGTTGACTACCGCGACATCAATCGCGCCTGTCCGAAGGATAATTATCCCACTCCGTTCATAGACCAGATCATCGACGAATGTGTTGGAAGTGAGATTTATTCCTTGATGGACAGTTTCTCTGGGTATAATCAGATCAATATTGCACCCGAGGACCAACACAAGACTACATTCATCTGTCCATGGGGTACTTTTGCGTATAAAAAGCTCCCGTTCGGCTTGAAGAACACTGGAGCCAATTTTTAGCGTGCGATGTCTTACTCTTTTCATGACATTCGCCATATCGTTCAGCCTTATCTGGATGACTTTCCAGCTCATTCAGCTAGGCGAGAGGACCACCCTGAACACCTCTGCCAGATTTTCCTTCGCTGTAGGCGCTACAATATTAGGCTTAATCCTCATAAATGCGTCTTTTGCGTCGATTCTAGCCGTCTTTTGGGATTCATAGTCTCCAAAGACGGAATTTGCCTTGACCCTTTAAAAGTCGAGGCCATCATCAACCTCCCATCACCCTCCTCGTTATATAAGTTACAGAGTCTGCAGGGAAAAGCGAACCTCCTTCGGCGCTTTATCCCGAACTACGCGGAGGTAGCCAAAGGATTCATGCGCCTATTAAAGCAGAACGTTCCCTTCCATTGGGACGAAATTGCTCAGCAATCCTTTGAGAAGCTAAAGACATTACTGGTTAATGCTCCTTTGCTTCGTCCTCCTGATTATCACCGCGATTTCACTTTATATCTCACTGCCGCGTTTAGCACCATTGCTATGGTTCTGGTGCAGGATGATGATGATGGTAATGAACATGTTGTTTATTATCTGTCACGGAACCTTCTCAATATGGAAGCGCGTTATACTCATGTCAAGAAGTTGGCGTTGGCCGCAGTACATGCTGTGCAGCGTTTTCGCCATTACATCCTGTTACGTACGATAACAGTGGTTTCGGATTGCAACCCCATGACATATATTCTTTCTCGACAATTACTGGGGGGAAAATACTCCAAATGGATCGTTATCCTACAGGAGTTTGACTTAGAGTTCACCACTGCTAAGTCAACCAAATCACTCGTTTTCGTGGATCTTATATGCTCACTTCCGACAGACTCCCCTCCTTCACACTCCGAGGATCATATCCTGGACGAAACTCTTTTCCTTATCAGTACTCGCGACCCTTGGTACAACGACATAATTATGTATCTTCAGAACTCCACATTTCGTTCTGAGTTGACTAAAGATGCCCGACGTTGGATTCGGCAACAGTCTCAACCCTACCGTATCGTAGGTGATACCTTATACCGTGTTGGAGTAGATTCGGTGCTCCGTCGGTGCCTAACCTTGGAAGAGGCTGAAAGGGTCCTAAATGACTGCCACAGTGGCGCCTTTGGTGGAAATATGTCCGGATATGCCACTGCCCAGAAAATTCTGCGAGCAGGTTACTTCTAGCCATCAATATTCAAATACTGTATCGTTGCAGTTCGTAAATGTCATGCGTGCCAGGTGTTTCAGCGCAAGATGCGTGCGCCGCCTCTCCCTTTGCATCCTGTTATTACCGTCGGCCCGTTTGTGAAATGGGGCGTGGATTTTATGACGTGTAACCCTCGTTCGGTCGGGGGGCATGCGTATATAATCGTCGCTGTCAACTACTTCACTAAGTGGGCCGAAGCGATGCCTACACTTGCTGCCGAAAGTAAGACAGCTGCTCAGTTCATCTTCAACCACATCATTGCACGTTTCGGGGCCCCTCAAGCCATCGTTACTGACCATGGTACTCATTTCTGAGATTATATGATGGCCGAGCTGACTTCAAGGTTGGGCTTACGTCACGATAGCTCAACGCCATATTATCCTCAGGCAAATGGCCAGGTTGAAGCAGTGAACAAGGTTTTGGTCACTATGCTTCAACGAATATTTGGTATTCACAAATCCAATTGGCACCTCCAACTGTTCTCAGCTCTATGGGCATACCAGACGTCTGCAAAGAGTGCAACTGGATTCACACCATTTCAATTGGTGTATGGTCTGGAAGCAACTCTTCCGGTTGAATGCGAGATTCCTTCATTGAAATTAGCTGTGGAACTTCTACCCGACACCTCTGCTGAGGAAGAGCATCTTTTGTATCTGGAACGGTTAGATGAAAATCACCGCTTGGCTGCTTTAGTCATTGAAGCACAAAATAAGCGGGTCAAAGCTCACTTCGACCAATCGGTTTCTCCTCGTTCCTTTGTCGAAGGGGACCTCGTCCTCCTGTATGATCAAGCACATGACAAGCTTGGGGCTGGTAAGTTCCAACCTATGTGGCATGGGCCCTACATAGTAAAACGTGTTTTGAAGAATGGGGCTTATGAGCTTATAGGTTATGAAGGAGTTCCACTGGCGCAGCCCAGGAATGGGCTGTACCTGAAAAAATACTACGCTTAAAGTCATTTTGGTGTGGTGCGTGTACATAGGTGTGTGTTTTGCATTTGTGTGCATGTGTGGTGTGGTGTACGTTGTAAACATATTTCTGCTGATTGGGTCTTCCTGATTGTGCAGATGTCCATTCGTCCGTTTGTTGGTTTCGCGGATGGTGCCTCCTGCAGTACGAGGAACCTGTCTTCGGTGGCCTGGGTAATCTATGATCCTGCTGGTGAGTTGGTAAACCTGCAAGGTGTGTGTCTGGGACGTACTACAAATAACATCGCGGAATATAGTGCTGTGTTAGTATTATTAACTGAGGTTGTAAAAATTGGTATCCATGAATTACTTGTGTATCTCGACTCGCAACTTGTATTATTACAACTAAACAGACACTATTCAGTAAGAAACCCATCCATTTTACTTCTGTATCTGCATATTCGTTTACTGGAAAGAAATTTTGATTATATTATATATCAACATATACCCAGGCATATGAATACATTAACAGATGCAGTAGCTATTTTGGTGTTAGATAGACATTTGTGCAATTTGTAAAGCAACATCACATGAAAAAGAAAGATCCATACAGAAATAGATATGTATATATATAGATATCGAAATGTTTATATAGTGTGTGTCGCATAGAATAAAAAATATATATGTTCGTCTTAATACATCCGGAGACGACATGTCTCTCAAAAAATATGCATGATAAAAGCCATAGGAGTCTAATCTGCATGGTGCTCATGATAACAAGTGAATGCACGCACTACGTGTCTCAGAATTCGGTGGAGGCGATTAGGCACTCCCACCGTATGTCTCTGGTACACCATCGGTACATCTGCCAGCCAGGCGTAGTTCGGGCAATACCCTCGAGATTCTGGATTAAATCCCCCCCCTCTGCACCCTCTGCCTGGGGGTCAGGTGCGGGAAGAGTCCTCCGCGCGATAGGAGACATACCGGCTGGTCTCTCTAGGCCCACGTCTGCATACATATAAAATGTGTCAGAACGGAAAAGTATTACAAAAAAAAATCATAAAACATAAAAATAAAAAAGAGAAGGGATCATACCCAACTCCTCGTCCCAATCATCTCCCTCCGGCAGTGGGAGATCTGGGTCTCTAGTGAAATCAGTTCCTGCATATGGCCAGTCTTCCACTACAATCAACTGACGCCGTAGCCACCCAAAAAATTCCGGCCTCCAGGACATCTGTTGGCCTCCTCCAGCTCTGGGCATCAATGCCGCCCAGCGAGCCATTCTTGGCTCTCATGGAATCAGCTAAGCTACTATGGCCCCTTGGCCCTGGAAGATTGGTAATCGTTCCAGAATGGATGATACCAGGATAGAACCATAGCCAAACTGTTTTAGCTTGGCTTGTTTGCATTTGGTCAGTTGCCTCTTCCTGTTTATTGTCACTTCTGTGGCCTAGTCAAATAGTAGGGGAGTCATGCACTCTGAGGCCAGTAAGAGTTGGGCCTTTGTTGCCTCGTGCGGTGCCTGCGATCCTGCGGCCCGCATGATGGTGTGAAGCACTACCCTGAGTGCTAGATCAGGAATAGTATGGATGTCCACCTTTCCACTTCCTGATCCCAGTTGTGCCCCTCGGCACACTCATGCCATCACTTGCTCCATCTTCTCACCAGACGGTCTGCTCCCTGTCAATATGGGCACCGGACCTCTGCGCGATAGTCCGGTTATGAAGTATACATCAGAAACCTCTAGTTCCAATACTTGATCCCGCAACTTGAATACTTGTTCATCTGCGTCCCACATATTAATCAAGTACTGTAGAAGCTCAGGCTGAGCTCTTAAACAAGGTGTCAGGAAGAACTTCTTAAGCCCACAGTTCCTGAGGGCAGTCATGCAAGTTTCATTCTCCATGGCTTGTTCATCCTCTTCCCCGTGCTCCCTCTCTTTCCACTCAATGACCATTTTGATTGGTTGCCTGCATTTACATGGTTAAAAAACTTCAATTAGACCTCTGTTATCCTTAAAAATTCATGAAATTCATTCATTATGTGGAATTTTCAAGCGGAAAATTGGATTGCACCGCTGGTGCAGGCCCTTTGGAAATAAAATGCCATTGGCGCGGGTCCGTGCCAGATACCCGCGCCAATGGGCGGAGCCCTAAAAATTCAAAAAATCCTTCACGTAAGTCTAATATGCAATAAAAATTTATAAAAATGGATTGAAATGGAGTACAAAGAAGTGCCTCTTACCTAGAACTAACGAGAATCTGAATGGTAGTCCGGATTGGTCGCAATCACCGTTAGAAGTTCGCACACAAAATGGGCCACTGCTGCTCTTCGGTGAGGTAAATAGTAAAAAGTAATTTTATTTTTACCATTTGACATATTTATAACATTTTGAACTCAAAATAGGTTTTGAAAGTTATTTTTCTGAATATTTTGATATGTTTTGTCAAAAATGGGTTTTACACTTGCTTTTTGTGCAGCAACAGGTCTTTTACGCGACTTAAACGGTGAAACGAGTTGTATTTTATAATTTTTCGGACTCGGTAAATACACGAAAAAGTCACTTTGGAGTCATCTTTCAGCTCTTTTCTGACTCTCTAAACATGAAAAGATTGTCGAGGCCCTTGTCGTTTCGATCTCGTTAAAGTGGACACGAATCGACATCTACCCAGTATACGTTTACCCTTTTTCGGGCTGGGATGGATTATTTACGAAAAACGAATACCCTAGCCTATCGCGACTAGGAGGTTTTCTCAGATATTTTTTTCTACCTTTTCGGGTCTGAGGAACTATCTACGAAAAGGGACCGCTGGAGTTTACTTTTCTGCTGTCTTTTCAAACTCTCTAAATATGAAAAGACGCCGAGTTCTTCCTTTGTCAGACTCGTTAAACCCTGATGACATCGGATTCAGTCATTATGACGCTATTCGAGTCGCTCCTTCCTAGGGCTCGTTAAATGTACTAGGATGGATTCGCCCGAAGGGAAGACTTATATTACAAGCATATGCTATCCCCTTCAAGCTTGTCATCAAAAATAATTGGGGTACTTGCCAGAAATGGTGGGGAAAAATGGAACCAGTATCATTGTCGTGTCGACAGTATGTCGCTCTTGAACATGGCACTTGTCTGCATTCGTGTTGGGTTGGGGACATCTCATCTCGTTCTTCACTTGCCCCTGTGGGTTTGGATAATCCCTTTTGACCTCTCATCTGCTCATTGCCTTTTCACCATGACCTCTGATCCGTTGATGTCAAATACTGCCAAGTCCACTGTCGTGCCATTTATATGTTCAAGAGAAGTTGACCTCTGCAAGTATCAACCTTCCTCTGATTCTCATATGATCCTGATTCACAAAAAACATCATGTTCCTCTGTCTCGTGTCGATGATGTGGGAAACATTATGGCCCACCTTCGATCAAGGTCACTTCCTGTCGACTTCAGCTCATTATCCAGGAAGATGGTCTAGAGACTCTTTCATGGTACCTTGGAGCCTGCATGCCTCAATGGCAGGTTCGTCGCATTCGACGTGAGGTTTTCATCATTGGCCTCCGATCGAGTGATTCTACGGGTGTTCGACGCTAGCTCATTGATTCACATGTCGTAGATTGTACCTATAGTACCTTGAGGGCCATTGTCATTATTGGTGGTTCCTCTCGCGTCTGTTAACAACTTTCATCATTGGCTGGTAATCAGACGATGTTCTTGCATGTTCGACTTTAGCTCACATATTCGCATGCTTGAACTTGTACTTTGTTCGAGTCGAGATGGAGCGCAAGACCCTGGATTGTGTCTGTTGTAATCCAGGCTGCGATATTGTGGATTATTATTTACATGACTCACTGATTGGATGGCTGCGACCATACATGAGTCTATTTATCGATCCCCTCTAGATGGCTACGTCCATGCCTTGGATCTCTATTATGGTATACTCTGTTATGGATGGCTGCGCCCATACCACGCATATATTTCATGTATCTGAGACATCAGTTGTACTTCGCTCCGCAGGTTTTCCGATGGCGGTGTTTTCAGTCGGCATGTTCTCGTAAAGCATTTCACCCCTCTCTCTCTCTCGGGCCTCATGCTTTAGGGGGCATCTGTTACACAGCAATTTGTCACCGTCCCTGCAATCCCCATCCCGCACATTGGAGGGCTCATTCCGTGACCTGTGAGTAGAGACAAGACTTGAAAATACTTTCATTGCATCCCTCTGAAGATGAGCTTTAATTGCCCTGAAGACATCTCCCTGCAAAAAACCCTAAAAATAGCTCTTTTTCCATTGGCGCGGTTCCATAGTTCAGCCCTCGCGCCAAGAGGGAAATCCTCCAAAGAGGGCGTGCCAATTGGCGCTCTGTCATAGAGCCGTACCCGCGCCAACCATATTAAGAGGTGTTTTTAAAAAATAAAAGGCGGAAGTTTCATCCTAACAAATTACTGGGCTGATTTCTATCTTGAGTTGGGAGGTTTGGCTACGGATTTCCATAGAGAGGGAGTGGTTTTCCACCTCTCATGGAAGCTTCCTTGATGATAGGGCCAATCCCATAATTATAGGGATCCCAACTCCCCTTCCTCCATCTATAAAAGCTTGCTCATCTCCTTTGCAAGCTAATCTCCAAGTTCCCAAGAGCTTTCACATCCTTATGTTGCAAGAGCCTTCTTGATTCCCTTAAGGCCAAATCCAAGCAAGGAGACTATTGCCAAGTATCCGGAGAGAGAGGGTTGTCCCATCCTTGACAGGTTTTATCGAGACATGTTCTGCTGACGACCCGCCAAAGGATAGTGCTGCGTCGAAGCTATGGTTGTTTTCTTCTTTTGACTCATTAATGATAAGCGACTATTGGTTATGGTTCCACTCTTGTTCTTGATTATGTTCATGAGTTATGTCCTCTTCGACTGACATATAGTTGTATATACTAGATTTTATGCTTGCATTTGTGTTTTTTCTTGCATGTGCAGGTGTCCGGTCACAGAGATCGTGAGGATTGTGATCTGCCAGGGCGAAGGAACGGGAGCACCACCTCTTCTACAAACGACAACATTGGGTTCCAGGTAAGCCTTCATCGCAAGTCGGTTTATTTACAATTAGGGACCTGCACTGTAGCGTGTTTGATTGTTGCTAGACCCGATCTGGGCTAGTAGGGATCGCCTCTGTCCGCAGAGGGGATTTACCTCTCCAACAAAAAGTTTGGGCTACTGTGGAATTGGGATTTTCCCCAAAGGAGTCTGACTCAGAGAAAGATGCCAAACTAGATTTTGTAGCTAATGCAAAAGCCATGAATGCACTCTTAAGTGGACTGTGTGAGGCCGAATTTATCAAAGTAATGCACAAAAATACTGCCAAAGAAATATGGGATACATTAGAAAGCATTCATGAGGGAGACAAAAAGGTGAAGATAGGAAAACTACAAGTCTATAGAGCTCAGTTTGAAAATATAAAAATGAATGATGATGAAGACATTACCAGCTTCTTCTTAAGGGTTGCAGAAATTGTGAATAACATGAAAGCTATAGAAGAAACCATAAAAGAATGTGTAATTGTTCAAAAGATTCTAAGATCTTTACCATCCAGCTTTAACCCCAAGGTTTCCTCCATAGAAGAAACAACTGATTGGGAAAATTTGACCATGAACCAATTACTTGGAAACTTAACAGCCTATGAGATGAGACTGCCATAGAGGAAGTCAAATGTGAGGGAGGCAGCCCTTAAGATAGAGAAGAACAAAGAAGAAAAACAAGATACATGCTCCTGCTCTGATGAAGAAGAGGCAAAATTTGTCAGAAGATTGGATATAGGCTTAGGCAAGTATAAAGGTAAAATTCCATTTAAATGCTTTAAATGTGGAAGAGTTGGACACTACACATCTAAGTGTCCTCATAAGAAGAAAAATAATTAGACTCAAGAGACAGAGAAAACCATATCAAAGAACTGGCAGAAAGGGAATAGATACAGGAGAAAATCATTTTATGCTCAGCAAGATAGCAGTGCATCTGAAAACTTAGATGAAACCTCAAATGAAGAAGGAACCTTTGAATTTGTATTGATGGCCAAGGAATATCTTGAAGGATTCCTTCTAGAATATGAGGAAGAAGGTGAAGTTGATCTTGAGGGGGAGCTAAGAAGTGCCCTGGAGGAAATAGATAGACTTAAACTAAAGTGCAGAAAATAGAAATACATTCTCCTCAAATATGTGAGACAAGAACAAAATTTAGAAGACCTCATTTAGTTGAAAGTAGAGCTTGAAGAAGCCAAGAAGGTGGAAGACACTCTGCTAAAGCAAATTGAGGATAAAATTCAGAAGCAAGAGAAACTGAACGAAGAAGTTGTATGCTTAAGAAGGAAATTAGAAAACTCCCAAAGGAAATTTTCAATGAACTCTTCTCAAATGACAAGCTCTGAAGAGTTGAATAAAATTCTAAATGCTCAAAGATCTCCCTTGATAAAGACTGGAATAGGCTATGAAGGAGAAACAAGTAAGTCCAAGGAAGAAGATTACAGAAATATCATTTTTGTAAAAGCTGTTAAGGACAATGAAGCAGCCCAGAAGGTTCCTACAGAAGTAGAAGCCTGCAATGAAGTAAACAGACACAAGAAGGAACCTCAAATGACAAAGAACGAAATAAATAAACAGTCAACTGAAAAAGGCTCATATACTCCTGAGTATATAAAATTTGGAAGCTATCAAAGGAGATTCTTCCCCCCTATGAAAAATGTCACTTGTTATGCCTGCCAAAAACTGAGACATATTGCTGCATACTGTCATAAAAGGATAATCGATTCCAACCAGCAAAGGATGCACAAAGTGAAAAGACTACCTCAAGCAAACAAATGGAGAAGACAACCCTTCATCAGGTACGCTAATTGTTTTTATGGGTATTGTTTTTACTGTAAGGAGTTCGGCCATAAAGCCAAGGAGTACAGAACGAATGGAAAAAGTCTGATGTATGGAAACTCAAGGAGATGGATGAACAATGGAGAATTCACTCATGTACATAATTCATTCAGAAACATAATAAAATGCTTTGACTGCCATCAAGTTGGGCACAAGTGTCACAAATGTCCTCTCAGAGAATGTGGTCCATCATCTCAGGAAAGGTACCAAACAAAAGGATGCATGAAGTGGGAAAAGAAGTTGAATAAGTGTGACCTAGCTCTAATAGCACAAGACCAGAAAAGCCAATGGTATTTGGACAGTGGATGCTCAAAACATATGACTGGAGATCGAAGCAAGTTTGTAACCTTTGATGAAAAGAAATCTGGGAATGTAACATTCGGCAATGATAAAGTAGGGAAAATCAAAGGGAAAGGCTCAGTCAGTCTGGATAATGGAAGAGGAAAGGCTCAAGATGTACTATTTGTGGATGGCTTGAAAGCCAATCTACTAAGTGTCAGTCAAATGTGTGAGAAAGGCTGTGAGGTTCTTTTTAGAGCACAAGACTGTGAAGTAAGATCAAGCACCACAGGAAAGACCTTGATCAAAGGTATTCGAACAGAAAGTAATGTCTATATAGTGAAAGAGGAGAATGAAGAATGCCACCTAAGAAAACTTGATGAATCATGGTTATGGCATAGAATATTGGGACACCTTAACTTTGACCACATCATCAGTATGAGCAAGAAGAATGCAGTCAGAGATATGCTAGCAATAAAGAAGCCTTCTAATACCATTTGTAAATCTTGCCAATTGGGCAAACAAACCCGCACATCTTTTAAGACCAAAGATGAACTATCAACAAGTAGGCCACTTTAGCTTGTACACATGGACCTGTGTGAACCTTCAAGAACTAAAGCACCAAGCGGAGAATCTTATTTCATGCTGATAATAGATGATTTTTCCAGAATGACGTGGGTAGCATTTCTCAAATACAAATCTGAAGCACTTGAGAAATTAAAGATATTCAAGGCATTGGCAGAAAATCAAATAAGATGCAAGCTAAAGTGCATTAGATCAGATAGAGGAGGTGAATTCACAGACTATGATTTTGCAGACCTATGAAATGAGCATGGGATAAAACAACAATTTACAATTGCAGGTACACCTCAACAGAATGGAGTGGCAGAGAGGAAAAACAGGTCAGTACAACAGATTGCTAGAGATATGATGCAAGAAAGTAACATTCCCCAAACCTACTGGGTAGAAGCAGTACACACAGCTGCTCACATTCTCAACAAAGCTCATCTAAGACCAAATTGTGATAAGACTCCTTACGAATTATGGCATGGTAAACCAACATCAATCAAGCACTTTAGAGTCTTTGGAAGCAAGTGCTTCATAAAAAATAATGATGAAAAACTGGGGAAGTTTGATGCAAGAGCTGATGAAGGAATATTTTTAGGATATGCATCCAAGAGTAAGGGTTACAGGTGCTACAACAAAACACTACACAAAATTGTGGAAAGCATTGATGTAAGATTTGATGAAAATCTACCAAACAGAACAAGAAGCACAAGAAGCAGCAATCCTCCAGATGATCATGAAGAAGAGAACCAAGACAATGATGAACTGAGCAAGACAACAAAAGATACTGAATTAAACTCAAAAGGTCGCTCAAGACACACTCAAAAGAATCATCCAGAAGATCAAATCATTGGGGAAAAGAGTGTGGGAGTCTAGACAAGAAGATAGCTTGCTGAATAGACAGAAGAAGTATACCTAGCCATGCTATCTCAAATAGAGCCAAAGAAGTTCGAAGAAGCTAAGCAAAAGGCAAAAACTGATGAAATATGAATGAGGAACTGGACCAAATTGAGAAGAACAATACCTGGGAATTAATTCCAAGACCCACTGGAAAAAATGTCATTGGCACAAAATGGATATTCAAGAATAAGATGAATGAACAAGGGCAGGTAATCAGAAATAAAGCCAGACTTGTATGCAAGGGATATTCACAAATTGAAGGTCTTGATTATGATGAAACCTTTTCCCCTGTAGCCAGAATGGAAGCAATCAGAATGTTTTTGGCCTTTGCATGTTATCATGATTTCAAGGTATAGCAAATGGATGTGAAGTCTGCCTTCCTGAATGGAGATCTAGAGGAAGAAGTCTACATGGAACAACCTGAAGGATTCTCATTAACAGATCAACATGACTATGTGTGTAGATTAAAGAAAGCCTTATATGGTCTGAAACAAGCTCCTCGTGCATCGTATTCAAGGTTGGACAAATACTTGCAAAAACAAGGGTTCAAGAAAGGAGGAGTAGACAATAATTTGTACATAAAGGATAATGAAAATGAACTCTTAATTGTAGTAGTGTATGTAGATGACATCATGTTTGGAAGCAACAAAGATGAGTTAGCAAAAGGATTTGCTGAAGAAATGAAATCAGAGTTTGAGATGTCAATGATTGGAGAGCTCACCTTCTATTTAGGACTTCAAATTCAACAAAAGAACACAGGAATATTCATTTCGCAAGAAAAATACTTAAGAGAAATGTTGAAAAGGTTTCAAATGGAAGAGTGCAAACCTGTGTCAACTCCCATGATCATTGGATGCAAACTGTGTGCAAATGATGGATTTGTAGATGTAGACCAAAGACTGTACAGATCCATGATAGGAAGTCTACTATATATAATTTCCTCTAGACCAGACATTATGTTGGCAGTGGGACTTGTGGCAAGATATCAATCAGCACCAAAACAAAATCACTTACTAGCAATCTAGAGAATATTCAGATATCTACAAGGAACTGCACATTATGGGCTATGGTATCAAAAAAGAAAAAGCTTCACTTTGACAACATATACAGATACAGATTGGGCCAGCTGCATGGATGACAGGAAAATCACAAGTGGAGGTGCATTTTATTTCGGAAAAAATCTGGTGGCATGGCTAAGCAAGAAGCAAACTTCTATCTCTTTATCTACAATAGAAGCGAAATACATAGCAGCAGTAGCATGTTGCACACAAGTAATGTGGATGAAACAAACTCTCCAAGACATGAAGGTAAGCATGGATGATTCCATTTCAATCAAATGTGACAATACAAGTGCAATAAGTATATGAGAAAATCTTGTATTTCATTTAAAAACAAAGCACATCCCAATTAAGTACCATTTAATCAGAGAACAAGTAGCACAGAAAGTAGTGAAGTTGGAATATGTACCAACAAAGGAACAAGCAGCAAACATATTCACAAAACCTCTTGCTAAAGAAACATTCGAATATCTAAGAGACAAACTATGGGTAGTGTCTGCAGATGTTACTCTCTAACATGAAAATAAAGCATAATTCCAGGGGGAGATCAGTCAACAAATATTGTCACAAAAGAGCCAGAGCAAGTGAGCAGTGCATGGAATAGGTCCTCAAGATCAGAGTATTATGGACAAGATTTGGAAACCACACTAGGAAATGTGCAACCCTTTTCCATTGATGTCAAAGAGGGAGGAAAAGCAAGCAAAAGAAGAGTATTAAAGTATTGCCATCAATGCCAAAGGGGGAGACTGTTGGAAATATTGTCATTGATGGCAAAGGAGAAGAAAGGAGCAGCACTTGAACTATCACTAAGGAAAAAGAGCAAAGAAGAACCAACAATAAGGAAAAGGAGACAAACAAGGAGCAGAGGCAGTGAGGGCAACAAAAAGAGGTAGCTCAGACACCAGGAAGAAGCAGAGGCAACAAAGAAAGCATGAGACAAGAAGCAGAGGCAATGGATGAAGCAGATAGGTGATTAGAAGTAGAGACAGCGAATTGAAGTAGAGGCAGCAAAGAAGTAGAGGGGTATTGGAGTTGCAAGATACAGCAAGGGCCAAAGATCTTATACAGAACAAGCTCAGGAGGGAGTTACGCTAAATAAAAGAAAGGTTTGAGGTCTTTAGAGATCTGCAGTGATCCAAGAACAGTGATGAAGATTTGTGTGATGGAGTGAAGTAACGGCGCAGCAAAATTTCATTCAACTACAGAAAGGCGAAGTGTGAGATATGTTGGACATGGTAGGAAACCATTTTGAATGAAGGCGCAGAGTAGAAGGAGAAACGGGAGCAACAAAGATTGAGCGAAATCCTGAAGAAATGGCAGAATTCCGCACTTAATTGCGTTTAAATTTAAGGTTTGAAGGTTGGTGGTTTTGCAAAACCATACCACGGGTTTTGCATAGCTTTTGGGCCATGAGCGTTTTATTCCATTTGGAACGTGATCGTATCATATTACGACACGTCACAATACTTAAAACGCCTATTTCACATATTTTTTTAGAATTAAAGATTAGGGGTCGAAGTAACGCGATAGCCGTTCGATTTGATGCGGCGAAGATCCAACGGTGATCGCATGGGAAAAGTGCATGGATGTTTGGAAATGTTAACCAACAGGTAGATTGTGAATGCGATATCCATCAGATCAAGATCGGTGAAGATCTAATGATGGTCGCATCACGCGAAAGGCAGAGTCTTAATGTTAAGGCTTAAAGCGGAAGTGTTGAAGATCGATGGCGGAGATCTTATCGAAGATAGAAGATTGACGGTGGAGATCTCATCGCATCGGTGATCTCTTATCACATCGGCGCAGCGGAAGAGTAAGGGAACGAACCACTAAACCTTGCGATTGCGATGGTGCGATCCAATTGCAACCGTTAGATCACGATTATTTGTAACCGTTGGATCGAGCGTTGAGTTGGTTGATAGCTGGTGGGACCGTTCGCTCATCACATCGGCATAGATCAGTGGCCAAAGGCACATCGGACAACAGAAGGTTGCGATTGCGATAGCGATAGTGCGATGGAACGTCAACCGTCGGATTGGGAAAGTTAAATGAGGCGGAGTGCCTCCGTAGTGTGGGCTCCATGTAAAAGAAAAGCTTCCGCAACTGAATCTTCGTCATTGGGTCTTAAAACAAAGTTTGATATACTAACATATGGTTTAATATATGTTGGCACCGAGGTTTTTAGACCAAAGTTGAATGATGAATAAAGGTGAGCCGTTAAGTATATATGAGCCAATATATATATCGATGCAGTGTGGGGCCATCGCATCGGTGTGGAGGCAGAGCAATGGAACAAGCCATTAAAATTTGTGATTGCGACGGTGCAATTTAATTGCAACTATCCAATCGGTGGTCATCGCATTGGATTCATCGCATCGGAATCATCGCAAAGTGTGTCATCGCAATCAGAAGTCATTACAGGTGGTTCATCGCATCAGATTATTACATCGGTCAAGAAATATTCGCATCAGAGTTATTTCATCGCATTGGTGGATATAAAGAGTTCGGAAAGTGGGCCCGAAAGGTTAATTACTGTGTTAAAAAGGTCTATTACTATATCATCGAGAGAGGGTTTAAAATTTTCTTAAATTGTAATTATATAACATTCCTTAAAGTTTTAATACTGTCTTTGAAAGGGTTATTTAATTGAGTTTTATCAAAGTGTTGAGCTCCGACCTTAATCCCGAAGTTTTGAACATTGGTTAAAAGGATTCAATTATTCATTTCCGACAGTTAAACGTGATAAGTTTCGAAGGGTTTAACAAGATCATTTCATATGGTAAGTCTACAAAGTAGATTTTGGCTATGGTTGGAACCATGAAGGTTGAAGAAAGCTTCCGCATTGATAAAGTTGCCAGATTTATAACATAATTTGGGAAATGTATTCTACATGCATAGAAAGCAGGAGAGTTTGCCGAACTGTTACATGACAGCAGCAGAAAATACAAACGCACAGCGAGCCAAGAACTAAATGGGTTGAATTGAAATACTTATTGTAACTGAAAATGTAAGGTTTTATTTATTTTATATTGTTTGTGATGCAATGGCAAGTCTCCGAAGGCAAAACTAAACTCCACTGAAATACTAAAATATGTATATACTGCTATATTCCTCTGAATGAGCTGGACAAAGAAATGAGAAGGTGGAAGGCAAAGAGTCATGGCTGGTCATTTTGAATTCCCTGTGGAATGCTAACAGTCATGAGGTAATCTCTATAAATGATAATACAAAGATATACATAGAGAGGTTAGAGAATGGAGAAAGGAGGCAAAGAGGGTAAGAAGGAGTAGATAGAGAAGCTGTGAAGATTCAGAGATGATATAAGGCAGAAATGAAGGCTGGTGGACAATAGTGAAGAAGGAATAGAACAGAGCTGATATCCAGGTAAATCAGTATGTGGTTTTTATGAAAGAGTGAGGAAGTTGGTGCTTCCATATCAAGTTCTATCTTGATAGATTTCAGTTGCAGCTGGCTGAGGTAGGAGCCTCCTGTAGGTCGTAGCCTATAGAAAATAGATGGGAGTTGGAGCTTCCTTGCAAGTTGTAGCTTGTAGAATTGAGGTATTTGCCTCCTGTAGGTAGGAGCCTACAGAAAATTAGTGGTGAGAGGGAGTTGGAGCTTGCCTTTGCATCACAACAATAATAAGATGTGGTTTTCTCCCTTCTGGGTTTCCACTTATATCTGTTGTCTATATGCATGATGATTATGTGTTGATACTCTGTATTTATTCTGCTTAATACCTGCTGCTCACTTATTAAGATTGTTGTTCATGTGTATATTAAGTTGATCACAAAATGATGATGTGAATGAGTATAAAAGAAATTTTAATAAGAACTTGACTGCATTAAACTGATTCACCCCCCCCCTCTCATTTTAACCAAGGGTTCAACAGGATCATGCGCATCCCTTCTTCTGAAACTCTACACTTCAACTCAAGAGGTTGAATGTAGTCCATCCATGATAAACTGGGATAGATTTTCATCTCCTCCTTGATTAGATCAAGGGTCCTCTGCGCTATGATAGTATGCTTCTTCAAATCAACATTTGAATCTAACCCTTGGTCATGCATTGGCCCTGATGGCATGTCCCCATAAGTTTCAATAAGATCTATTGAAACAATAGATGATGGATGTGTATGCATAACTTGGATCAACTGATATGTGGGAACCTCTTGACAGAACACAAGATTTCCTCTAACCAGGACAATAGTGCCTCCAATTGCTGGTAAGAGTGATGGCTACTCTTCTCCAAATGTACCAGTGCTGGAATGTTTCTCTTCCCTATCATGCATCTCCTAAATCATGCATGGGACTCTATGTTTCAAGAGCTCAAGACTATCTTGCAAATTTGCAAGTGTCTCTTCTCCGAATGCAAGTACTTCTGCAGATGGTGGTGAATATGGTGAGTTCTTGGCCAGAGTGACAAGATTGACATCCTCCTCCGTAGGAAATGTCACTTTGTGACACATCTCTGGTTTTCGCCCATCAAATTCCTTCCTCAACTTGTGAAAGAAATTTGAATATTTAGTCACTTTTGCATGCTCCATGTGACCAAACCACCAATCATTGGATTCATCTAAAAGATGAAGTGCTGCAATTTGAACAACCTTTTCTTTAGCTACAGGATGTAGTCTGAAAAATGCATCTAACTCTCTCCTCCAAGCCTTAACATTTCTTGAGGAGGATCCATCAAATGTAGGCAAATAGAATCTATTATGCCTCTTCCTTCTATTGCTGCTATAGGATCCTCTTTCTTCTTTGATTTTGAAGAATTGTTGGAGAGTTAGTTTCTCCTTGAATGCTCTAGATTGTGCTTTGTATTCTTCAAGATATAGACTGAGAGTTTCATGATCCCAGGTTCATTCCTTCCTTCATTTCTACACCCTTCACCTTCTTCAAAGAAAGTGGGCATAGTGGATCTATGAGGAGATCTAGGATTCTCTAGTTTTCTTCTTTGCTGATAGGAAGTGCTTGGACCTTCCTCATCACATCTTCTTCTTGGATCTTCTATCTGCCTTTCCTCTTTCATTTGATAGACCTCCTTGGAGAGATTTTGCATAGATCTACGGAAATGAGTGGCAGAATTTTCTTCCTCCATGATAGATCTCATCTATCTACTTCTTCTTTAGATGCAAAATATGAAGTGTCCACAAGTTGAGCCAAAGATCATGCTTCGATACCACTGTAATATCCCAAAAGGGAGAATGCAGTAATCCTAAAATACAATATAAGAACCGTAGCAAGGTAAATAATAAATCTTAAGACAACATCAGAATTTACAGAGAAGCTGAGCCATTTTATTATGTTGGAGAAGAATCAGTTACACAATGTACAAATTATGAGTAGACCTATCCAAAGAGATGGCCTAGAATCACCCAGAAAACATGCCACAATAGGTACAGCGTAATTGGAGAGGTACTGAAGCAAATACTGCACTGTCCCTTCAATATAATATGGACATATAGCTGTAGGTTGAAAAGTAAAATACAGATCTACTAAAATTTGGAGCTTAGATGATGCCAAGATTCAAGATCTGGCCAATGTGATGGATTCCCAAGATAACCCATAAAGGATTTTCCAGATCAGCAACTTTGGAAAATCACCTCCCTAGGATTTGATCCTTGATTTGCTGGGAAATATAGATCTAAAGCTAGATCTGACAAAAAGATGGCTGAAATATGTCACAAGATCAGATCTAAGCTTGAAGGGTTGATCCCTTCTTCAGATCTTTAGGCTAGAAGCTCTAGATCTAGCTTCTCAATCCTCCAATAATGATTACAGCTGCTGCAACACAACTGCCAACAGAAACTACATTGTAAGGGAAAGATAGGTCTTATTCCTACTGAAAAATGCTACAATAAACTCCAGGATGATGGTAAGACTAATGGAAATGTGAGGGGATGATCCCTCACAGGATTACTAGCTGAAATGCTAGTAACTTCCTTCCTCCTTTTGGATCTGCAAAATGGACAGCGTAATTCCTGAAGGAAATACTGTTGCTAGGAGGTCAATAACTTTTGGCCTGATGCCAAATCTGAAATGAAGCTCTGGGAAGCTGATCTATAAGCCCAAGGTGATAGGAATAAACCCTCTCCAGTTCTTCAGCTGAGGTATTGAAGACAACTTCCACCTTCCAAATTGATCTTTAGAAATTTTCAATTTTTGAATATGAGTGTTCTACAGAAATTAGAGAAAGAGATGTGGCACCAATGCCTGATGTAGAATGAAGTACAATACTCTTTATAAAGCTACTCTAAGAAAGAGGTGGGATTCCTGACCAGGAGCATCCTGTGTTAAAAAACACTTTCAATCTCTACTAAACAACCCGAGAAAGTAATGGAATGTCACATGACAATTCCAGATTTGAAAAGATCTTTAAAACAAGAATAATCAGCATAACTCCATCCTTGTATTCATATTATTTATATAATGTTTGAGCCTTCCCAATCCTTGGCCCTCATCTAGACTGCGCAGTGCATGTGGAAAAGATCCTCCAAGTTTGACTGCACTGTTTGACCAAATCAACCATCATGTCTAGGTGCAATGTACACCCTCTCCATCAAGTTTGATTTGTTTTCACAACATCCTCCATCACTTTATCATGAGTGTCCCATGATATTTTGTTTGACATCTTCAAGATCTTAATTTATTGAATCAACCTTCTGTTTGATCTCTTCAAGATCTTAGTTGACTGTGTCAACCTCCATGATCTATCTCATTAATGAGACAGGTTCTCCAATTTCATTCACATTAGTAGTTGCTCAACCATCTTATTATGCAAATATAGGCTTAATTAATCCACATTCACACACACAAAAGTGGATATTTATTCATACTGAGGATTATGGGTCCCTCCACCCTTTTATTTACTTAATTCATTAAGAAAATCAAGGACTCTAATATTCCAAATATCAGTTGAAAATTTGGGAATATTAGAAGGGGTTTGTGACAACCCCAATATGATTTTTTTATGAATACCATGTAAGGATATTTCATGTAATTTGATTTCTAAAAATTAAAATGAGTTAAAAAAGAGACACAAATTCTAGAGACTGAGAGGTTGCTTGCTGAGATGTTCAGTATTACTTGCGACAAGGAAAATTTGAACCATTTGAATAAGCCAGAAAAGGTGATTAGTGAGCCTTAATGGAGGAGCATATTCATAATTAATGGGAATTCAAGAAAAGGAAACAACCCATGATTTCTTGGAGAATGAACAAGACAAAATAAGGACAAACAATTAATGGAGGAAAGGTTGTGTAGGTAGAGAGGAGAACAAGGAGGTGAAAATGCAAGAGAGCATGGTCTAAAGGAGGAAGAGAACCATCGTGGATGATCGGAGGGCCTCAAGAAAAAAAATAGACACACATTCATAGTGAAAGGGGATGCACATAAGAGGGAAAATGAAGCATTAGGGGAGACAAAGAAGAGATAGTAGGGATGGTATGAACACTTAATAAGTCAAGATACATCCTTGAAAACATTTGACAACAACATGGAGATTTTGGGGTCTTCTTTAGCACTTAGAAGAGGCCCATACATATCTTTAATGAGAAAAAGGAGTTGGGAGGAGCTTTCTCTATGTGAGGGTAAATATATGGATACCCTATGGGTATGGAGGGTGGATATTGGTTTCTCTAGAGTCCCTTGATAGCCTGGGGTTAAGATTTAGCCCTTGGAATCCTGGTCAAGAAGTTTTGGAGTCTCTGTTTTATTTTCTTTTTGGTGGTTGGTTTTGTATTCTATTTTATTGGTGAAACCATTGTGTTATTGTTTTTAGGGTGGAGGTTAAGCCTCTAGATTCCATGGATTTTATTAGTTGTTAAAAAAATTAACGGTAGAGGCAACATGCCTCGATTACCTACGGAATTGTTGAATTATATTTGGTTGGTGTTTGGAGGTGGGAGAACCTTTGGAATCCATGTTTCAATATGAAGTTGGTATTCAATTTGTTGAAAAATCCATCTAAGTCTCTAGAATCTAGCTTGGGGGTGACAGCTGCAAGTAACGCTTGACTGCAATTGTTTATGGTTGGGTGGAGAGTTGCAGTTCCAATCTCAGTTTTCCAACTCTAGTGTTGATTCAAGATAAGTGTTGCAAATTCATTCTTTTTTATTGAGTTCATACTGAGTTGTTAAATCAATATTTTATTCATTGTTTGAATGGAATGGTAATATTCTAGTAAATATATGCCTTGTTGTTATGGTGTTGCACCAATGCTCTTTATGAAAAAAAATGTATATATGTATAACCATCTATGAGAGTCTTTTTTGCACTGAGAAGTACCAATGTAAGTGGGTATGAAATTTTTTTGTTCAAATATGTGGTGATGTATGGAGTTCAAATCAACTTGAATGTGATATTATAGGTTTGTAAGGTTGTTAGCATTGAGCCCAAATGTATGAGATATTCTTGTAATTTGGATTAGAGAGGATACTTTTAGTTGATATGTGGAATATTGATATCCTTGTAGCCTTATTTGGTACTGTATGACTTGTTTGCACTTTCATAAGTTATTTTATTTTTGTTTGTACCTTAAAAGAGACCTATAGATATTGGGGACAAGATCAACTTATGCATTGTAAAATGTTAATAACCAAAGGGGCTACAAATATCTAAGAGTCTACATGGACAAGTCCCTATTAAAAATTGAGCCATTGAGAACCAAGGAGGGGTAGCCATGTTGTAATCTTAGGAGGGATAGTACCGGTTTGTGCTTCATAAAACCCTAAAGGATATGGCATAGTTTTGGCCCATGAATGAAGAATTATAGAACCACTGTATCATATCCATTTTCAAGTCCTCTCATAGTGGCTTGATATGGAATGTATAGGCCAAGTTTTTGGAAGAACCACCATGGCCTTGACCAATTATACACAAATGTGTGTGCAGGGATAATTCCCCTTTTCCTTATTCATATCCAAAATACACTTTAATATAGTGTGACACAATGCATGGGATGAGTCTTTGATTTGAGCCTTATTGGTAACTAGCATGTAGTCTTTTCTGAGAAATAGTTATCGTTATGGAAGAATTATGTGCTAAGGAGTTTTCTCTGAGTTTGTTTTCTCCGAGAGGGATTTAATTCAGAGTGATGTGGCTTTGAGGGAGCCACACCTGATCATGGGTATTGAGTGATTAGTGTGGGAAGATGGATGCATCGACAACTATATATAGACTACTATGTGTATTATGAACCTATTCATTAAAGTGTCAGAAGCTATTGTGCTAGGATAATGTGAAGGTGATGAGGCCAATGGGAACAACCACATGGGCGCCAGGTGGGAACACGTGGATGCCACATGAAAAGTTGATGATGTGGCATTAATACTTTAAGTGGCCATAAATTTTGATCCAGAGTTTGGATTGAGACAAATTTTACATCATCTGAATCATCTCGATGAGATGAATGCGATGAAGTCATCTAGATGAAGATTTAAGGAAGTGAAAAAAGATATAATTTTTTAGACCTCATTTCCATGACACTAATTTTCATTTCAAGTCAATATATGTTAGGTCCCTATAATAATAGTGTAGACCCTTATTTTTATTGTTAGTGTAGCCCCATTATTGCTATTTTTGGGATTCGAGTTAAGAATCTATATAAACTTGATGTAGATAGTTGCGCAACATTGATGGGTAAGGTGGACAAAGTGGTGAGTTGGGATGAGGGTGAGTTATGGCATAGGAGATTGGGCCATCTTCACCATGGAACCTTGAAGGTCATGCATAATATTTCTACAGGTCTTCCCAAGGGTACTCTTGCGCAATCAGACACATGCAAGGGATGTACTATGGGGAAGTATGCAAAGGCCACTTTTCATGAGAAGGAGAACCTAGCCTCAGAAATCCTTGAGAGAGTTCACTCAGATGTGTGTGGGCCATTCTTTACTGCTTTGAAAACAAAGAATAAGTACTATGTAATATTTGTTGATGATTTTTCTAGAAAGTGTTGGATCTACTTCATGCAGAAGAAAGATCAGACATTCTCAAAATTTCTTGAGTTCAAAGCACTAGTGGAGAAAGACACGGGGAAGCATGTGAAGGCTCTTAGGAGAGAAAATGGTGGTGAGTACATCTCCAATGAATTCAAGGACTTCTGTAGAAAAGAAGGAATTCAGAGAGAGTTAATTGCGCCTCATAACCCACAATAGAATGGGGTCACATAAAGAAAGGACATAACAATTGTGGGTGCAATACAAGCGATGTTGAATGACCAGGGCCTGCCGTTTCATCTGTGGGTGGAGGCATGCAACACAACGGTATTTGTGAAAAACCATTGTCCTCATCAGATACTTAGCATGAGTACACTAGAAGAGGATTTTATTGGTAAGAAACCTGATGTTTCATATTTTAATATTTTTGGCTCATATGTTTATGTGCATGTGAGAAAAGACGCCATGAAGAAGCTCGAACCAACAATTGATATTGGGATATTTGTGGGGTACACTAAAACTTCCCACAACTATCAGGTGTATTTTCCAAATAGAATAATCACTGTTGTGTGACGAGATATAAAATTTGATGAGGATAAAGCCATGCGATTGTCCCTTGAGAGGAAGCTGGATTTGCATGCAGAGGAGAAACTCTTGGTTCCAAATAATGAACCCCAAGATGTGGAGCAACCACTTGTGGAGGATCATGGAGTGGCAGAAAACACTCATGCAGAGCCATCCACTAGAAATGGTAGAAGGTGCACCACGAAAGCTGATAGATTGAGACTTGATGTGGCAGAGAATGAAGGAGCTCCTACTTCACTACGCAGACATAAACAATATCCAAATAGTTTTATTGGATACATGGCTCTTATGAGAAAGTGTATTGTGACGGAACCATCTTCCTTTGAGGAAGCAGTGCAAAAATAATTTGGGTTGACGCTATGGTAGAGGAGTATGACTCCATCGTCAAGAACAGTGCATGGCAGGTTGTCCCAACACCGGTCGGGAAATCAGTGGTTGGATCTAGAGGGATCTATAAGGTGAAGCAAGTAGCGGATGGGAGTGTGGAGAAGTACAAGGCTAGATTTTTGGCCTGGGGATTCTCACAAGTTGAAGGGATTGACTATGAGGAGACTTTCGCACTAGTCGTGAGGTACTCTTCCATTAGATCTATCCTTTCACTCTCAGTGCAGATGGGCTGGTGCATTCATCAGATGGATGTGAAAACTATGTTTCTCAATGGAGTTATTCAGGAAGAAGTGTATATAGAGTAGCCATAAGGTTTTGAGATCTTTGACAGTGAGTCGCATGTGTGTCGACTCAAGAGAGCACTGTATGGGCTGATGAAAGCACCTCATGCTTGGTACACTTAGATTTATAGATATTTCACCGGGTTAGGCTTGTAATATTCCAAATTGGTCCTAAGCTAATTGGAATATTCAATTTTGTTTTCTTTCTTTGTTTAAAGAATAAAAGTGTGAAGGAGGTCCATAAAAATTCTAAACAGTGAATAAATCAATGCCAAATGTGAAAAAGGCTAAATCTTGGCTATTTTAATAAGCACCCTTAGGTGTGAAAGGGGCTGGATATTTTGACTGGGTCAACCTTGACCAAATCTACAGCGCTGTCATGGAGGAGTGGCCATCAATAAGGCACAACACCGTTTTAGATGGAGCTTCTTTGTGTGAAAGGAGTGTTTTCATTGAAGGTGGTTTTGGGTTTGCAAGCTCTTAACTTATAAAATGAAGAGGATGGCAGCATATGAAGGTTGTTGATGGTTATCATATTTCTAAATATATTGTCTATTTATACATATATCATTCTCTTGCTGTTTAGCTGACAATAGTGCTGTTAGCACTGGGTGTTCCTGATCAGGAATCCCACCTCTTCCCATTGAGTAGCTCTTGGGAGAGTCTTGTAATGCATAGTCCACTATCTGGCTTGAGGCCAAGCTTCTTCTTCCAACTGCAACACAGATCCTGTTGAGGGTTTGGTTTTCTTTGAAAGCTACAGCAAGTGGAGGCTAGATCTACTCAGATCTAGACCATTTCAGTGCTCCTTTTCAGTGGGGAAGGCTTCTATCCCATTGGAAAGAGAGTATTGGATCATTGGAGCATCATTTTCAGATCTTGGCATGTGGCCAACCATGTTCTCAATCCTATAGCAAAGTTTTCCTTCTAGAACTGTGTTATTCCTGTAGGTGCTGTTGCAGGGTCTTTTGGCACATCATTTCGAGGATTGGTTTTCAAGTGTTGGGGATCTGCCCTTCACTTTGGAGATCCATTGGAGGAGATCTATTCCTTGTTCATATCAAATTTTATTTGCATGTTTATGAATACTTCTAAATATCTAAATATTTCTGAAGATCTACAAACTTAAATCTCAAATCTACTTCATGTACATGGTGTTTTGCTAGAAAACCTAAGGGGGATTAAAATAGGAGCCTCTATAGTGTATGGATCTGTTATAGATCTGATTTTTCATGCAATTATATGCTCTAGATCTAAAATTTAATCAACAACTGTTTGTAGCCCAATAAAATAACACAGTAAGGCAATTTCCAGTCTATACATATGGTTGCAACATCTCCTTTGAGGAATTTTCTTCTATTGGTGACTTGTATTTCCAGTTATGCATCTTATGGGCCTCATTGTACATCTATTTTTCTGTTGTAAATACATTTGAAAGGTCTCTTTATTGGCCTCCTGCTCTATCTTAGATGATCTGCGTTATTTTCCAGCATAAATTTCATATATTGCTGCATTCCCCATTTGGGAATATTACAGTGGTATCAGAGCATCATCTTGGCACAACTTGTGCTTTCTAAGAAGCCAATATGTCTTTTGAATAAAATAAAATATAGAATAAGTTTGATTACGCTGATGAAAAAGAAAACAAGGGAAAAACCCCTTTATCTGGAAGAATGGTAGGGAAGGAGTTCTCAAATACTTTTTTCTAAACTTTGTCTGAGCTTAAAAGAGAAATCAAGGGAATGAGGAGGGAAATACATGAAGATCCCTCAAGAAGAGTTGCACATGAAGAAAGCCCTAGTTCTTCATATTATGTGTGTGAGCATTCATCCACACAATCAGATCTACAACGCTTTAGCATGCCTACATTCTTGGCAAGGGAAGAAACAGAAGGAGAAACACCAAAGGAGGAGACTCTTGGTGAC
This sequence comes from Pinus albicaulis, assembly GCA_034641835.2. Classification (NCBI taxonomy): domain Eukaryota; kingdom Viridiplantae; phylum Streptophyta; class Pinopsida; order Pinales; family Pinaceae; genus Pinus; species Pinus albicaulis. The sequence continues at coordinate 1,351,682,323 of CM076579.1, forward strand.
TATCTCCAAGAATATGAATCTCAGTCTAGTAAATTCAAGGAACATCTAAGCTTCCAGGGATTCTATCAACTTAAAGAAGAGAGGAGACCCAAAAACTACAATAGAAGAAGAAGATGCATGTAGCACACTTTGGGTATATTCTTTCTACCTACTTTTGATGGGTCACCCAAGAGCTCAACCAAGTCTTGGGTAAGGAAGCTAGACACATATTTCCAGCTGCTTGAAGTTTCAAAAGAAGAAGCCATTAGAGTAGCAGCGCTGCGCCTTGAAGGTAAGGCTTATGCCTGGTGGTTATTTGAATCTTTTTCATTGAAAAATACAAATATATATACTTATGCAAAGCTCACTAGGAGGTTAGTGAAAAAATTTGATTTACAACAATTTGAAACTTCCTTGGGAGAGAAAACCAAGCCCAAGAAATAAAAACCTTTGCATGAGTTGGTAGGATCCATGAAGCCAACTCCATTTCAAAACATTGTTGAGGGGGCTAAAGATCTACTACATGCTTTTCCAAGGGCGAAGACCCCACTTCAGCAAGAACTTTCTTCTCAAGAAGAAGACATGAGGATTCCTTTTTTCAGAAGGAGATCAAGGAAAAGGGTCTCTTAATGAGGAGGTATTTTCCATTGATGAGGAGAAGGAAGAGGAAGAGTTGGTAAGATCCTCTAGCACTGTAACAACAAGAGGATATCTACTTCCATTCGAAGATGGAGATGAAGAAATTGCTTCCACTAGAAGGGATCTTGTATCTTTGCAAGAAGCTCCAAGGGATCCTACACATGAAGAGCATGAGCAGCATGTGTCTATGATGATAGACACTGACACAGAACAAAGGAGGGATCAAAGCGCTGAAATGGAAGGAGATGATTCACTATTACATGGAGGAGAGGATGGAGAAATTTCTCCAATCAGAATCACTCTTGCATCCTTAAGAGTGATAGCCCATTATCATGATTCCTACACAAAAAAAAAGATGAATTTGCACAGTGGAAGCAAAGATATGTTGATCCTGTTGGGTTTGTGTTGTTAGCCACCTATAAATTTTTGACATAGAAAACAGGTGGCTAAAATGTTTCTGAGCCTTCAAGAGAAAAATTTCCCTTGAAAATATTTCATCCTTGAAGCCTCTATGTGTCTTTTGCCTTTGAAGAGATCTTCACTGTTGTTTCCACTTAAAAAAGCCCTACTGTTTTGTGAAAAAGAATGCTTCAAAAGGCCCTGTAATTGCCCATCTTCACTCATTTCCCTTCATTTTCATTAAGCCTCCTTTCATCTTTTAAAATCCCCTTTTCCCCTCTAAAAAGCCTCCAAAATCCTTTAAGCCACTAAAAATCCCTTTTACAGGCTTAAAAAACCCTTTTCCCCTTTACCCAAAGCCAAGAAATTCCTTGAAAAACATTGATTTTGGCTTAAAAAACCCCTTTTTCATTTGAGGCCTTAAGCCCCTTTCGGCCAAGCCCTTAACCCCTTCTTCGCATATGACCCGCGCCCAAGACCAGGTGCTAAAGCCCCGAGTGCTAATCGCAATAGGAAATTTCCATGAGGCCTTTTCCTTTTTTACTTCTTTTTTTTCTGATGCAAGGAACATTTGTTTTATTGACCTCCGCTTCAATACGGATCGTCGATCTTTCCAATGATCCAACAGTCAGCGCTGATCGCATTGTGCCCATAACATCTTTCCATTACACCTCCGCTGCAATCTTCACCATTGATCATCCATACAGATTCGATGCCTTGCGCTAACTCGCATAACTGCCAATCGCAAGAAGTCTCAAGCGCCACCTTGTTCCCTCCGATTGAATCTCAACCATCCGTTGGTGTAGATCCGACGATTGGAGATGAACCCGACAGCCCAACATCATTGCTCCGCCAGTTAATTTGGACCGTTGAATCCACAAGAACCAACGGCCTAGATTAAATCATGCTCTGCTCATTTTCCCTCGTCATTCCCCCTCTGTTCAAATCTCGACCGTTGATCTCCCTTTTGATCCGATGGTCCACGCGTAATCGCAACATCAAAACTCGGAGTCTTGGCCCCCTACCTTTCTCTGATGCGATTAGATATCAACCATTCATTCCATGAGATCCAACAGCTCCCATTATTCCTGCCCATTAACTTTCCCCTTTGCCTCCACTTTCTCTTTTAAATCTCGGCTGTCCATTCTGCAAGATCCGACGGTCCGCATTAAAACCACCGCTGAATCTTGCCCGCCCTACCGACCGTCCATCTTCCCATATCACGCGCTATCCTGCACCGTTAGATCTCCTCGTCCTACATCCAATGGCTGAGGTGCATATTGCGTGATTTTAGTGTTTGACAGTTCAAGTTTTAAATTTATGCAATGAAAGAGGTTTTGGTGGGGACACGTGTCAGGCAGCGAGGCATATCGCATTTTTTTGGCAAAATTTTGAAACCACCTTGAAGCTGCGCAAAACCGGTGGTTTTCCTCTAAAAACCATTCCTCCCCGCTATAATCCTTCATTCAATTTCGATCATTGATCACCATCTGTCCATTCAATCCAATGGCCCGGAATCATCCTCACACCAAACCTTCACCAGGCCAGTTTTCCTCCATTCCGCAGCGATTTTTAGCCGTTTTCCACTACTTCCACTATCTCCATTGCTGCGACACCATTTCCTCGGCCCTCCAGAAAATCCCTCCTCCACCCCAATTGATTTCTTAACATTTTTATCGTCCTTTTGTAGGGTTACAAATGGAAAAATTCACTTTGTCTCACCCTCACAAATAGGGTAATACATGGCGCAAAATGCCAAGTTTTTCAGAACCGAAGATCACAGGGAAAACACCTGGGAAGGTTTTAAACAAATTATTTCATTAAAGGACCAATGTGAAATCTTCTCATGAGCCTCCAACGCCATGAAAACCTGCAATATTCATAGACAAGATAGAAGTGAAGCGGCAAAGAGTATCAGTGACAATTTAAAGGGATTTAAAGCCATTATTGAAGATTAAACGCTTTAATCCAGTGTTTAAAGGATGAAGATACAGACTGAAGACCTCATACATGATCCAAAAGGCTAATAAGGCCTGAAGCACATGAAACAAGCCATATCAGTGTTCCACATCAGCAGAATGTTCTTTCCCAAGAAAGGACAAAGTTCCCATATTTTTTTTATTCTCCATCGAGTTCCTGAGAAGATCACCACCCTGACAGAGGTCCTAAGATTGCCAGTGCATTAGTTACATAGTATGGAAGGTCTGAAAGTCATTTATCTACCTTACTTGTCCTAGTGTACAAACTGAGTGCAAAACTGCCAGAGAGTACTTCAAGAACATACCTTTGGAGTTATTATCAGCCTGTCGAAGACCACTACTTCACCCAAAGAGTACTGAAAGTCAATACGGGATATTAAAACAAAATGGGCCTCAAGCACTCTTCTTCCTCTATTTTAATGTTTCATTTAAATTTCTATCTACCTCTACAACCACTCTTTCAGCTATAAGAACTCCTCAGAAATACATTGAAAATGTTGGATAAACGTGGATTGTAAGTTGTTTCTTTGAGATAGAGTTCTATGTGTATTAGTTGTAAAATAGGCTGGAAGATGATTTCAGACTGATATCAAGATGATGGAAAATGATGTATGTGACTGGTGTTGCTCTTTAATATGAAAAGCATGTTCATTGGATCCTGATCTAAATCAGAGGAGATGTGTTCTATCTTTGTCAATGTTTTCCCTCTGTTATTCATCATATTTCTTTTCTCTGATAAGAATCAGTAATCGAGCTTAGGATATACTGCTGTAAAGTACCCTAATGCTTCCTACTCTTCTTATCTTTGATGTTTTCTGCTAATTGTGTGATCTAAGAACAAATTCAAGATCATTTAACCAGTATAGTAGTTAGTTCTCCCTGCTTACTGATGTATGAATTTAGAGTTTGTTTTCAGATGTTCTTGTCTGGTTTTAGCTGAAATAATTGGGAAACTGGGAGATTTAGAGTTAGTTCTGTCTCACTAGGGTCCTTTTCCAACAGTTTTCCTTTCTAAGATCCCTGAAGTTGAATTTCAAAGCATTGAAAGTTAAAAGTCTTTCTCTGATCTTAGGCTTCACTTTGTGTCAAATCTTAAATGTTTTCTATTGTCTGAAGAGTTAGCCTCTTTAGGAGAATGATCATAGATGGTTAAGGCATGCCCTATCCCTAGATTTTCTCCTAAGTGGTCACCTTGGAAGGTTTCCTTGTCATTCACCTTCATTTCCTTATCATTTCATCCCATACTATCATCTTTAGAGATCCTCTGTTTTAGATGACTAGCCCATTTGAAAGCCTTGGATATTGAATTGCAAGTAAACCCTTTTATGACCCCATTGCCCAATGGACTTGTGTTTTCTTTGAATTATATTCCCATTGCCTAAAATCCTTCTTTACTCACTCCTTTGTCTTACACTAAACCCTTCTTTCATGTTTCCCAACCAAACAACAAAACAAAACAAAACAACAACCCTTGTGCCCTATAACTAGCCTAATACCTTAAATCAGACTTCAAAGATATATATTTATTTGCCTTTATAGAGAGATCCCTATCTGGATCTAGGAGGGATAGATCCTGAGGTCCCAAAGTGGTTTGATGTTGTCTCATCATTTGGTATTGCCAAACCTACCAAATCATGGGAACCCCAACATAATGGTGACTCCGCTGGGGATGTTTGAGTGAATTTCATCTTAGATACCCTTAAGATCTCAGATAACCCCTTGATTCAAGAATATTTGGTGTGTTAGCCAGTTGAGTCTCCAACATAATGCGACTCCGCTGGGGAACTTTCTGAGTGTTTTCCATCTTATACATCCTTAGGACCTCAGAAATCCAAAATATCTGGTTAGTTTGGTAGTTAAACATTGTGGTGGACAGTAAATCTCCTTAAAACATTCTAAACCATTCCACCTGGTGACTCCATAGTTCCTAAATGACCAAAAGACTCCATTGGTGATCAGTAGGCCTGCTAATTATCTTTGTTTTCACAAGACTCTACTGGTAGACTAGTTGCATTACAACATCATCCATATTAAAAGAAACACATAGGACTAAGCTTCTTGGTTTGAAGATAGTTTGCCTCTTAAAGACTTCCATACTTGGCTAACTTCCTTCGTTGAAACCTAACATGTTGGCTTCAAGAACAATCCATACCAGAGCTTATCCTAATCCAAACCCACCTGAGGTCGTTGAAAACCTTGAGAGTATTATTAGGAAGCCTTGTACATATAGGGATCCAACTATTATCAGACACATTAGTAGAGCTAATTCAACACCTGAAAACTTTGCAGCTCTATAAAACACTCAAATTGACTTAGATTTACCATGTAATCTACCAAGAACTCAGTCACTCAGTGCTATAGAATAGGCAGACTTTGAGCCTCCAAGTTCACCACAACATAGTGGTCAACAGATTGGTGATACAGGAACTCATCATTAACACCTCCTGATATTAATTTCGTCCATAACTTGGGCCTCTCTCACCCTAGATCTGCTCAGCAGTTTTCTACTGGTCCTAGCATTTATGTCTTTCATATACCTGATGCTCAAGCCCAAACTGTACCTTCGCAAAACACCATCATGGCAGCGTGGTATGCTCCCCTGGTGTTACCACAGCCTCTAGTGCCTTTACCCAATGATTATCAGAAAAAAATCCCACATTTCACTGGAAAAGAGTCTACCACAGCTCAACACCATGTAGATAGGATGGAAGATGCCTTTGACTATATGGAGATAGATGATGAGATAGTCAAAATGAGAATTTTTGCTCAGAGTTTAGGAGGAGAAGTGAAGAAGTGGTTTAAAGGCCTACCTCCTAATAGTATCCATGATCTTCCCTCCTTACATGAAACCTTCATAAACAAATGGGAAGTCAAAAGCAACCCTCTCCAAATATTAGCTGAATATAAGAACCTTAAAATAAACCAGGGAGAGAGTGTCCATGACTATTCTACTAGATTTAATAGCGTCTACAATGCTCTTCCACCTCACATGAAACCTCCCCAAGGAATGGCCCTAGTTAAATACCCTGAAGGTTTTGATGCTGATATGGCCTGTCAGCTTAGGGAGAGAGATTATGACACATTAGAAGACATGAAGAAAGGATCAGTGAGTGTAGAAGCAAACCTGATTGAAAAAAGAGCTAGAATGAGGGCTGAGAAAAGGGTAACCTATAGGGATGACACTGCAGCTTCTTCATCTGATTCCAAATATGATAGCCTATCCAAAAACATGGAGAGGATGGAAAGAATGATGGATAAAATGGTGATCCAAGTCAATAATCAGAGTAGAAACCAAAATCAAAACCAGAACCAAAAATTTAGGAGAAACAATTCCACAAATAGACAAAGAGACTCTGATCAACAAGTCATACCTCCATTCCAAGAGAATTTCCTTGATGAGGATGAGGGAATAATAGAAGAATCAGAGGGAGGCACCATAAACATGGTGGAGGTGGATAATCAAGATCACACCTTTCCTACAGAGGATAATCAGACCTCATACTCACATTGGGAAGAGGAAGGGTTAGGATTCGAAAAAACCATCATGTAGGTCCGAGAACAATATGATCTCAGAAGAAAAAAGAAATTAGATAATCCCAAACCAAAAGCCTATGAATTCAGCATTAAGAAAAGATCTGAAAAGACTCCTAAAGTGATTGTTGAAAGCAACACATCAGCAGCTGAGAGTTCTGGAAAAAACAAATAAAAAGACATCCAGACTACTGATAAACGAAGTCAAGAAACTAGCAGCGCTAACAATGCAGCTATTGCCCCTGATAAAACAACTTCAAACATTGTACATAGTGAGAATCAGCAAGCTGATTCTGCCAATAAAATGGTGACCAACAAAACTAAATTGAACCTTTCAAAGAGTCAATCTCCTTTCAATTTGGAAAGTGAGATAGCCAAAATCAAAATTTCAGTTCCTCTCATTGAGTTGGCCACCCAAGATGTGTATAAAGGTAAAATTTTGAAAGCTTTAAACTTAGGAGAAAACAATGATATTGTCAATCTAAATTATGATCAACCAACTCTTTTGTTTGGCCCAAAAATTTAAGGGAAGTTTCAGGAGGGAGTAGTGCCCCATTTCTATGTCAGTCTCAATATCCAAGACAAAATCCTGCATAATGCTATGCATGACTCAGGGGCTTCACACAACCTAATGCCCAAAGTGATAATGGAAAATCTAGGCATAGAGATAACCAGACCTTATAAGGGTTTATATTCATTTGACTCTAGCAAAGTGAAGTGCCTTGGCCTAATCAAAGATCTTTGTGTGAGTTTGACTCAAATCCCAGCCAAGTGCATGGTAATGGATGTTTTAGTGGTAGATGTGCCTCCTAAGTATGGAATATTGTTGTCAAGGTCATGGGGTGCCAAGCTGCAAGGTAGAATACAGATGGACATGACATATGCCACAATCCCTGTCTTTAGCCAGCTTAAAAGACTATATAGAGAGGCACACATGAAGTTTATGGTTAGCAGCCCTGAGAAACCTAAAAATTCCCCTCTCTACTCTATCCATACAGATCTAGACTCTTTTATCCTTTACAATGATGAATGCACAGATGAGCCAGAGCTAGAAGACAGGAATCCAAACAACCGAGTAGAGCTCACAGATTTTAACATAATGGCAACTCTAGATGTTGAGGAAAACAAGGAAGAAAAATTTGAACAGTGTACCAAATAAAAAAACCAGAGTGAACAAAACTAAGAATGAAAACAGCATATTACTCATCACTCTAAACTCCATGAAATTCCCAAGGAACTAAACATTACACAACACAGTGCAGACCCCATAATACAACATAATGGTGAATACAGCTTTAGGGGTGAAAACAATAACAAGCCCGCAAACAATCCCTTATGGAGAATAAACTTTGGTGGGTCTTGCACTAGAAAGAATGTAGGGGTTGGAGTATGGTTGCACAATACCGAAAGAAATTATGCTGAGAGTCATGCCTTCAAACTAGACTTTAAATGTAAAAACAACATCGCAGAGTATGAGGCTCTCATCCTAGGATTGAATCTATTGAAAAAACTAGGAGCCCAAAGTATAGTTGTACATGGAGACTCTGAGTTAGTCATCAAACAAGTAAATGGAGAGTACACTGCGAAACATCCTAGATTGCAGGCATACTGAAATGATGCCATGGATCTGCTGAAAACCTTCGTAGAGTATGAGCTTGTGTTTATCCCTATGGACCAGAACATTATCACAAATGGATTGGCTTGCGCTGCTAGTTCATATCAGAGAATACCTAGTGATAAATGGATCATTATTCAAACAAAATATAGACTAGTGGTGCCAGATAATGAGAAAAATTGGCAGGTCTTTGAGGGGGAGAAACAGATAGAGGATTTCTTGCTTTGTAGGAATGAGTTCGAATTACCAGAGTCAGGATTTAAGTCTGATGAAAGCAGTTCGGATAAAGAGCCCCCTGATGAAGAAAAACCATCCTGTTCGGCAAAAATAAACATGTTGAACCAGGAATTTTGAGAATCAAACAAAAGAATACATAAATGAGGAAAAAGAAGACATAGAGGTGCTGTAGTCCAAAGATAAAAACATACCGAGAGGATTAGCACCCCTAGAGGACCTTTTTGATTTTAATGATGTGGAAAAAAATCCCACTATAGAACACGTTGAATTGGATGTCTAAGAATGCAATATAGGCAACAAAGATAGGCCTAAAATGATTAAATTATCTAAGTCTTTGCCTTCCCATATCAAACAAAAATATATTGATTTATTTAAATATTTTGTTGATGTGTTTGCTTGGAGCTATGAAGACTTAAAAGCCTATGACACATAAATCATCCAGCAAAAGATCCCATTGAAAGAAAACCAAAAACCCTTTAGGAAAAAACTGTGCAGAATTAACCCAGTACAATTGCCCCTTGTAGAAAAAGAGATCAAGAAAATGTATGAGGCAGGAATCATAGTGCCTGTGAGGTTTTCTGATTTGGTGTCAAACCTTGTAGCTGTAAGAAAAAAGACAGGTGAAATCAGACTATGCATTTATTTTAGAAACCTTAACAGAGCCTCCCTAAAAGACAATTACCCCTTACCCGAAATGGAACACATCCTCCAAAGGGTAGTTGGCTCAAAAAGGATTTCCCTATTAGATGGCTTTTCAGGGTATAACCAGGTCTTAGTACTCCCAGAAGATCAACTAAAAACAACTTTCACCACTCCATGGGGCATGTTCATGTATGTGAAAATTCCTTTTGGACTAATGAACGCCGATGCAACCTTCCAAAGAGTTATGGACATAGTGTTTTCAGAGGAAATAGGTCACTTAATCGTAATCTACCTTGATGACATCACAGTTTATTCCAAAACTGATGAAGAGCACCTCAAACATCTGAGGAAAGTATTTGAGAAGTGTAGAAGGTTCGGTCTATCTTTAAATCCCAAGAAGACAGTATTCGAGCTTCAAGAAGGTAAATTTTTTTTCCATATTATATCAGAAAAGGGAATTAAAATAGACCCAAAAAGAGTTCAGGGAATACTGCAGATTAGCCACCCAAGAAACATAAAATAACTGCAGTCCTTTATTGGGAAAATTAACTTCTTAAGGAGGTTTATTCCCAACTTAGCGGAACTCCTAAGGAATATGACTAACATGCTTAAGAAAGGATTGGGAGTTAAGTGGACTGTAGAAGCCAAAAAATCTTTTGAATTAGTTAAACACGCACTCACCCAAGCGCCAGTTCTGATCAGCCTAGATTTCACAAAAGATTTCCAAATTTTCTCCTTTGCATCAGAGCATACCGTGGCGGATGTCTTGTTGCAGAAAAACCTAGAGGGATAGGAACAACCAATCGCTTTCTTTAGCAAAGCATTGAGAGATGCACCCTTGAAATATAAAATAATGGAAAAACAAGCTTATGCTTTGGTAAAGGCCTTAAAATACTTCAGGGTGTATATTCTGCATTCTCACACCATTTCCTACATGCCCAACATAGTGGCAAAAGATATCCTGTCACAAGGCCCAGATGGAAAAAGAGGTAAATGGATAACAGTGATACTAGAGTATGATTTGGAGATCAAACCCACAAAAATTATCAAAGGTCAAGGCTTGGCACAATTAATGGCTGAATCTAACTTACAAGCCCTTGACATAAACATGGTAGATGTTTTAGATGAGCATGAAGGATTACCTACTCCTACTATTGAAGAACAATTCCAAAACTCACCTTGGTATGCTGACATCTTGTACGTGCTCATAAATCTTAATGCTCCTCCTGATTTATCTAAGACTAAAGTAAGGTTCCTAAAGTTAAAAGTTAGAAATTATTGCATTTTAAATGAATTTTTGTACTGGAAAAATGCAAATGGTTTTTTGCTTAAATGTTTTCTTGAAGTCGATGCAGAGAGGGTCAAACATGAGTTCCATGAGGGAGAGTGTGGAGGCCATTTATACTGGAAAACCATAGCCAAAAAAATCCTTAGAGTTGGCTTTTACTGGCCCACCCTTTTCCAAGATGTACATAAAATGATAGTTGCCTACCACAAGTGCCAGATCTTTGAGGGCAAAAGAAAACTCCTTCCTTTACCATTAAAACCCATCACTGTTGAAGCTCCCTTTCAACAGTGGGGCCTAGATTTCATAGGAGAAATCCATCCTACTTCATCTTGCCAACACAAATGTATTCTTACAGCCACAGACTATTTCACAAAATGGATAGAGGCCATCCCTACTAGGAATGCCACAGATTCTGTTATTATAAAATTCCTAGCAGACCACATCCTATATAGATTTGGATGCCCTAGGAAGATTATCACTGATAATGTTGCTGCTTTTGGTTCCAAAAAGATGATTTATTTTTGTCATAGGTATCAGATTGCACTCGATCATTCTATTGCTTATTATCCTCAGGGTAATGGGCTAGCATAATCATCAAATAAGAGTTTGGTGACCATCATCAAGAAGCTGCTTGAAGAGAACAAAAAATCGTGGCATAAAAAGTTGGTGCATGCTTTGTGGGCAGACAAATTGACTACAAAGAAATCCATTGGAATGTCCCCATATCAGTTAGTCTATGGAGCAGATGCAGTGTTCCCTACTAGCCTAGGGGTACCAGTGATAAAATTGGTCCAAGAAATTCAGTCAGAAGAGGACAACATGGTAATGAGGATCAATCAAACTATACATCTCCAGAAAACAAGGGACGAGGTCTACAATAGAGCTCAAAAAGTGCAAGAAAGCATCAAAAAATTGTTTGATAAGAGAACAAAAGCTTGTGACTTCGATTGGAGACAAGGTACTTAGGTGGGACTCTATAAGAGAGGACAAGGGTAAGCATGGCAAATTTGACAGTTTGTGGCAAGGTCCTTACATCATCCAATCCACCATTGGTCCCAATGCCTTTTTTCGGCAAGAATTAGATGGTACAAATTTGTTTGGGGGTCCTGTCAATGGTAGGATGCTCAAGCATTATTACTGATGAGTTCTAGTTTAAATTTTCCACCTCCATTGTAAATACCATTGCTTTGTTCAGTTTTAAAGAAAAAAGGAAAAATACAAAAAAAAAGAGAAAAGAAAAGGTTCAGACAAGCTCAAAACTTGCACTTGTGAAGTTTTAAAGAATGGCTCAAATCAGCTCAAAACCTGAGCCAAAGAAAAGGAAAGGTTGGTTCTAATATGCCCAAAACCTGAACCAGCAAAGAAAGAAAAAGAATCAGCTCTAACAAGCCCAAAACTAGAGCTGAAATGAAGAAGAAAAGTGGCTCTAACAAGCTCAAAATCTGAGTCACAAGAGAAAGAAGGATGCTCCATAGTTTCACAATTTCAAGCCTTCAAAATTTTGGTTTCAATTTCCTGCAAAGTTTAGTTCATGTGCAGCTATCTTTATGCCATGGACCCATAGCAAAGTAGACAGTCTAATCCAGGTTTGACTGTTTTTTAATTTCTGTCTTAGAATGTAGAGAAAGAAATCTACTAGACAGTTTAATCCTAGTAGATATTAGTGTAGGTAGAGAAGCTATGAGACCAACTGTCTAATCTGGTCTCATGGAGGAATAAAGGTAGAATTAGATTAGATTTTTCTGCTTTCAATAAAAAATGAATGATGAAGAAGGTCTCCAAGTCTAAATGCACCTTGAAGAAAAAATGTTAGGACTGTAGAATGGGTAGGTAGATTGTTTGGGAGAATATTGCTGTTGATATGATGTTTTCATGAGTTGTGGCAGCTGATTAAAGAAAGAGGAGATGTGTCAAGTACCAGGAATCTGGCCTACTTCCAAATATTATTTTATGAGATTCTTGACACCTTCAAGAAGATGCCATCCCCATGTGGAGCCACTGTTAGCCACCTATAAATTTTTGACATAGAAAACAGGTGGCTAAAATGTTTCTCTCTTCAAGAGAAACATTTCCCTTGAAAATATTTCATCCTTGAAGCCTCTATGTGACTTTTGCCTTTGAAGATATCTTCACTGTTGTTTCCACTGAAAAAAGCCCTGCTGTTTTGTGAAAAAGAATGCTTCAAAAGGCCCTGTAATTTCCCATATTCACTCATTTCCCTTCATTTTCATTAAGCCTCCTTTCATCTTTTAAAATCCCTTTTTCCCCTCTAAAAAGCCTCCAAAATCATTTAAGCCACTAAAAATCCCTTTTACAAGCTTAAAACACCCATTTCCCCTTTACCGAAAGCTAAGAAATTCCTTGAAAAACACTGCTTTTGGCTTAAAAAACCCCCTTTTCATTTGAGGCCTTAAGCCCCTTTCGGCTAAGCCCTTAACCCCTTTTTTCGCATATGACCCGCGCCCAAGACCAGGCGCTAAAGACCCGGGCACTACTTGCAATAGAAACTTTCCATGAGCGCCTTTTCCTTTGTTACTTATTTTTTTCCGATGCGAGGAACATTTGTTCTATTGACCTCCACTTGAATACGGACCGTCGATCTTTCCAACAATCCAATGGTCAGCGTTGATTGCATCATGCCCATAACATCTTTCCATTACACCTCTGCTGCAATCTCCACCTTTGATCATCCATACAGATCTGACGGCTTGCGCTAATTCGCATAACCTCCAATCACAAGAAGTCTCAAGCGCCACCTTGTTCCCTCCAATTGGCAACCTTTGATTGAATGTCAACCATCCATTGGTGTAGATACGACGGTTGGAGATGAACCCGATAGCCCAACATCATCGCTCTGCCGGTTAATCTGGACCGTTGAATCCACAAGAACCAATGACCCAGATTAAATCGCGCTTCGCTCATTTGCCCCCGTCATTCCCCCTCTGGTCAAATCTCGACTGTTGATCTCCCTTTTGATCCAACGGTCCACGCGTAATCGCAACATCAAAACTCGGAGTCTTTGCCCCCTGCCTTTCTTCGATGTGATTAGATCTCAGCCGTTCACTCCGTGATATCCAACGGATCCCATTCTTCTCGCCCATTAACTTTTCGCTTTGCCTGCACTTTCTCTTTTAAATCTTGGCCGTCCATTCTACAAGATTCGACGGTCCGCATTAAAACCACCGTTGACTCTTCCCTGCCCTATCGACTGTGCATCTTCCCATATCGCACGCTATCCTGCACTGTTAGATCTCCCCGTCCTATATCCAACGGCTGAGGTGCATATCACATGATTTTAGTGTCTAACAGTTAAAGTTTTAAATTTACGCGATGAAAGAGGTTTTGGGGGGGGGATATGTGTCAGGCGGCGAGGCATATCGCGTTTTTATGGAAAAATTTTGAAAGCACCTTGAAGCTGCTCGAAACCAGTAGTTTTATTCTAAAAACCACTCCTCCCCTCTATAATCCTTCATTCAATCTCGACCGTTGATCACCATCTGTCCATCTAATCCAACGGCCCAGAACCATCCTCGCACCAAACCTTCATTAGGCCAGTTTTCCTCCATTCCGCAGTGATTTTCAGCCGTTTTTCCACTGCTTCCACTATCTCCATTGCTGCGACACTGTTTCCTCGGCCCTCCAGAACAATTCTCCTCCACCCCTATTGATTTCTTAACATGTTTATCAACTTTTTGCAGGGTTACAGATGGTAAAATTCACTCTGTTTCACCCTCACAGACAGGGTAATACAGGGCATAGAATGCCAAGTTTTTCAGAACCGAAGATCGTAGGGAAAACACCTAGGAAGGTTTTAAACGAATTATTTCATTAAAGGACCAATGTGAAACCTTCTCATGAGCCTCCAGTGCCATGAAAACCTGCAATATTCACAAACAAGATAGAAGTGAAGCGGCAAAGATTATCAGTGATAGTTTAAAGGGATTTAAAGCCATTATTTAAGATTAAATGCTTTAATCCAGTGTTTAAAGGATGAAGATACAGACTGAAGACCTTATACACGATCCAGAAGGCTAATAAGGCCTTAAGCACATGAAACAATCCATATCAGTGTTCCAAATCAGCGTAATTTTCTTTCCCAAGAAAGGACAAAGTTCTCATATTGTTTTTATTCTCCATCGTGTTCCTGAGAAGATCACCACCCTGACAGAGGTCCTAAGATTTCCAGAGCATTAGTTACATAGTATGGAAGGCCTAAAACTCATTTATCTGCCTTACTTGTCCCAGTGTACAAACAGAGTACAAAACTGCCAGAAAGTACTTCAAGAACATACCTTTGGAGTTATTATCAGCTTGTCGAAGACCACTACTTCACCCAAAGAGTACTGAAAGTCAATACAGGATATTAAAACAGAATGGGCATCAAGCACTCTTCTTCCTCTATTTTAATGTTTCATTTAAAGTTATATCTACCTCTACAACCACTCTTTCAGCTATAATAACTCCTCAGAAATACATTGAAAATGTTGGATAAATGTGGATTGTAAGTTGTTTCTTTGAGATAGAGTTATGTGTGTATTAGTTGTAAAATAGGCTGGGAGATGATTTCAGACTGATATCAAGCTGTTGGAAAATGATGTATGTGACTGGTGTTGCTCTTTAATATGACAAGCATGTTCATTGGATCCTGATCTAAATTAGAGGTGATGTGGTCTATCTTTGTCAATGTTTTCCCTCTGTTATTCATCATATTTCTTTTCTCTGATAAGAATCAGTAATTGAGCTTAGGATATAATGTTGTAAAGTACCCTAATGCTTCCTGCTCTTCTTATCTTTAATGTTTTCTGTTAATTGTGTGATCTAAGAACAAATTCAAGATAATTTAACTAGTATAGTAGTTGGTTCTCCCTGCTTACTGATGTATGAATTTAGAGTTTGTTTTTAGATGTTCTTGTTTGGTTTTAGCTGAAAGAATTGGGAAACTGGGAGATTTAGAGTTAGTTCTGTCTCACTAGGGTCCTTTTCCAACATTTTTCCTTTCTAAGATCCCTTAAGTTGAATGTCAAAGCATTGAAAGTTAAAAGTCTTTCTCTAATCTTAGGCTTCACTTTGTGTCAAATCTTAAATGTTTTCTATTGTTTGAAGAGTTAGCATCTTTAGGAGAATGATCATAGATGGTTAAGGCATGACCTGTGCCTATATTTGCTCCTATGTTGTCACCTTGGAAGGTTTCCTTGTCATTCACCTTCATTTCCTTATCATTTCATCCCATACTATCATCTTTAGAGATCCCCTGTTTTAGATGACTAGCCCATTTGAAAGCCTTGGATATTGAATTGCAAGTAAACCCTTTTATGACCCCATTTCCCAATGGACTTGTGTTTTCTTTGAATTATCTTCCCATTGCCTAAAATCATTCTTTTCTCACTCCTTTGTCTTAAACTGAATCCTTCTTTCATGTTTCCCAACCAAACAACAAAACAAAACAAAAAAAACAACCCTTGTGCCCTATAACTAGCCTAATACCTTAAATCAAACTTCAAAGATATATATTTCTTTGCCTTTATAGAGAGATCCCTCTCTGGATCCAGGAGGGCTAGATCCTGAGGTCCCAAAGTGGTTTGATGTTGTCTCATCATTTGGTATTGCCAAACCTGCCAAATCATGGGAACCCCAACATGTGTTATTCTGAAGCTAGTTATTTGCGGGGGAATGTGAGGGGCGTGCTTCACTGTCGTTGTGCGGGGTCTAGGGGCGTGGCCCATTGATTCGAGAAGGCGCCTTGGAATTTTGGTCCTTATTTTCCGGTGGGCGGACCCACCCATGGTTTTGTGCATGGGTTTTCACATGGTTTTGGGGCATGATGGTTTTCAGCCCCTGGTATTTTGTAGATTCGGTCAAGGGAAATACGGTTATGTTCTAATCCAGGGTTAATGGATTGGGGTTTATGTATGCTTCGACATGTATATATATGTGTTGTAACACTAATAGGAATATAATGAAAAATCAAGCTGGTCGTTCCAATTTGGGATCCAGGGGAAAATCTCTGTGTTTATCTGTTTTATGTCTTATGCTCTTGCTATTGTTTATTTTATTTTTTAAGATTCGCTTGCAGATAATTTTTGTACAGGGTTAAAACCTACATTTGGTATTGGAGCCAGGTTTCGACTTCAAGGGGACGCCTTTGCTGCTGAGGGGTTTTTTGCTCGGGCTCGAGGTAGACCCTGTTCAGTGGGAGATCTGTGGGATCGATTCTTGCAATGAAAGAAGATGGCAAGCGGCGAGAATATAGAGATCAGGAAATTTAATGGTCAAAGTTTTGAGTTGTGGAAGCTCAAGATGGAGGATCTTCTGGTGGATAAGGACCAGTGGATCGCAGTAGATCCGGGTACTAAACCAACAACAATGTCAGATGAAGACTGGAAGAAACTGGATCGGAAGGCAAACATCACAATACAGTTGTGTGTCTTAGATTCAGTATTGTTGAATGTATCTGGGGAAGCTACGATGAAGACCTTGTGGGACAAACTTGGGAATTTGTACCAATCTAAGTCTCTGGTGAATAAATTGTTCCTATGGAAAAAGCTGTATAACATGAGGATGAAGGATGGAGACTCGGTGACAGAGCATCTAAACGCCTTCAATATTGTGGTAAGTCAGCTATCATCTATTTATATTAAAATCTCAGATGAAGATAAGTGCATCAGTTTTTTGTGTTCTCTACCAGACTCATGGGACAGTTTGGTTATTGCAATAGGTAGCAATACAACTACCTTGAATTTTGATGATATTGTCTCAGCCTTGTTGTCGGAGGAAATGAGAAGGAGAAATATGGAGGGCCAGAATGGAGATGCCTTATCTGTATGAGGAAGGTCCCAAAATAGAAACAAGGATAAGGTTTCGAGTGGGAGATCTAAATCTAGAGGGAGATATAAACCTCCTGGAAAGTTTGTAAAGGTGTGCTGGAAATGCAGAAATGAAGGGAACTACAAAAAGGACAGCAGATCTAAAGCTCCTGAGAAAGGAAAGGGATATGATGATGCTCCTTCTGTAGAGGAAAAAACCACCTCGGATGAAGGTGGGGATGTGTATTTGGCTTCTTCTTCAAATACACTTGTAGATCATGAGTCATGGTTGATTGACTCGGGTGCATCCTTTCACTTCACTCCTCATAGGGAGTGGTTCTGCGATTATGAGAAATATGATGGCGGTGATGTCTTCTTAGGTGATGATAGGAAGGCCATAATCATTGGACGTGGAAAATTCAAGATGAAGCTGCAAGGTGGAAGGATTAGAAAACTTCCTAGTGTTCTGTACATTCCTGCATTGGCCAAAAATCTGATTTCTGTAAGCAAGATGGATGATGCAGGTGTAAAAATAGTGTTCGAGAAATATGCCTGTAAGATGGTTCGGGGAGCACTGGTATTAATGCGAGGAGTTCGGATTGGAACTCTGTACAAGCTTCCGGGCAGCACTGTTATTGATGGGTGCAACAGTTCTGTGGTTCCCTAAAGTGGAGCGGAAAGCCTAGCGGTCTCTGGAGAAAAGACCATGCTATGGCATCAAAGGCTTGGAAATATTGGCGAGAAGGGACTTTAGATACTGCATGGAAATGGTATGGTAGAAGGTATGTCTAATAGCTCTCTAGATTTTGATTTCTGTGAACACTGTGTATATGGGAAGCAGAATTGGGTGAGTTTTCCTTCTGGTGCTAACAGGGCAAACAAGATATTAGGGCTTGTGCACAGTGATGTTTTTGGACCTCTGTTAGTTCCATCACTGGGTAAGTCTATGTACTATGTTTCATTCATAGATGAATTCTCAAGGAATACATGGATATATTTCTTGAGGAAGAAATCTGAAGTCTTTGACAGATTTAAAGAATTTAAGGCTCTGATGGAAAACCAGACAGATAAGAAGATAAAGGTGTTGAGGATAGATAATGGTGGGGAGTTCTGCAAGAAGGAATTTGAAGAGTTTTGTAAGAAGTGTGGTATAGCACGGTAGAAGACTACTCCATACACACCTCAGAAAAATGGAGTTGCAGAAAGAATGAACAGAACGCTGATTGAAAAGGCAAGAAGCATGCTCAATGGTACCGGGTTAGGACAAGAATTCTGGGCAGAGGCAATGGAGACCGCATGTTACTTGGTTAATAGATCATCTTCATCAGCATTGTAGGAGAAGACTCCACATGAGGTATGGACTGGTAAGAAACCCTCTCTTTCACATCTGAGGGTATTTGGATGTGATGCATATGTACAGGTTCCACAGGAGAAAAGGAGCAAGTTGGATAATAAATCTGAAAGGTGCATCTTTATTGGGTATAAGGATGGTTTAAAGGGTTACAAGCTTTGGAACCTGGAAACAAGAAGGTTGAAGGTCCTAGGATGTGTGTTTAGAGAGGTGAAAGATGTTGTTAAACATGAAGTCCTACCAAAGGAACCTCTAAGAAGATAGAGCTGCTTTAAAGGAGTATTTAACTTAATTTCCAAGCAAAAAAGTTGAAGACTTAGAAGAGAAGAGTTACAAACTCCAAATTTCGTAGAAGAGCATCTATGTGAAGTTAAACTGAAGGTATGGTCCAACTACTTCTTTCTGCTCAAATTTTTAAGTTTTAACTATAATTGATAGATAAGATCCCGTGAATCTCAAGGATGGAAAGGAGGTAGTAGATTCCGAGATGGAAAACTCTCGAAGTAGGGGCTGTAGTGGTTGATGAAATGGAATCCTTGCATAAAAATGAGGCATGGGATCTGGTGGATTTGCCGGCTAGAAGGAAGCCCATCGGGAGAAAATGGGTGTTTAAGAAGAATATGAATTTAGAAGGCAAGGTGGAGAAATACAAAGCTCGGTTGGTAGAAAAAGGTTATTCCTAGGTGTTGGGAATTGATTTTGGTGATATTTTTTCTCATGTTGCCAAAGTTACTTCTATTAGATTACTTTTATATGTTGCTGCTACATTTGGTTTTGAGGTAGAATAGATGGATGTGAAGACAACATTTATTCATGGGGATTTGGAAGAGGAGATCTACATGAAACAACCTGAAGCATTTATGGTGAAGGGGAAGAAAGAGCTGGTATGCAGGTTAAAGAAGTCTCTGTATGGGTTAAAAAAATCCCCAAGGATGTGGTATCAGAAATTTGATACCTATATATGGGGACTTGGCTTCACTAGAAGCAAGGAGGATCACTTTGTTTATTTTAAATTAATTGGTGACTATGTTATTTATTTGGTCTTGTATGTCGATGATATGTTGTTGATTGGAAATGACAAAGAAATTATCCAAGATTTGAAGACCCAACTGTTCTCCAAATTCGACATGAAGGATCTTAGTGCTGCAAACTATATTTTGGGCATGGAAATTAAGAGAGATCGGGCAAAGAGGAAGCTCTGGTTAAACCAGAGGAAGTATGTCAAGATTATATTGTAGAGGTTCAATATGCAGGATAGTAAACCGGTGAATGTTCCGATTCCTGTAGGTACAAAGCTATCTGCTGAACAGTGTCCCAAGACACAAGAAGAAGAGGAGGATATGTCCCGTGTTCCATATGCAAGTGAAGTGGGTAGCCTGATGTATGCAATGGTTTGTTCTAGACCATACATTGCACATGCAGTGGGAATATTGAGCAGGTTTATGTCAAACCCAGGGAAGGAACATTGGACAACAGTGAAGCAGGTTTTTAGATATTTGTGTGGCACTAGTGATTATGGCTTGTGCTACCAAGGAAGAGCAGGATTGGAAAGAGTGTTGGACATTCGTGGTTTTGTTGATGCAGACTGGGCTGGAGATCTAGACCAAAGAAGATCTACAAGTGGGTATGTGGTTAGCCTATTTGTAGGTGTAGTCATTTGGATGAGTAAAAGACAGTCTGTAGTTGCTCTTTCAACTACAGAGGCAGAATACATGGTAGCCACTCATGCAAGCAAGGAAGTAGTTTGGTTGCAGAGATTGTGTTCAAGTATGGGGTTGGTGCAGCAAGCTATAAGGATATACTGTGATAGCCAAAGTGCAATTTTCTTGGCTAAGAACCCTGCTTATCATTTAAAGACAAAGCACATTGATGTTCAATATCACTTTGTGAGATATATGGTTGAAGCTAAAAGGGTGTTGCTGGTAAAGGTGGAAACTTTGAAGAATGTTGCAGATGCATTGGAAAATTTTGTGAGAACTCAGAAGTTCTCTTGGTGTAGAGAAACATTGGGTGTTGCAAAGCTGGGTTAATGACTCAGCTCTCCTGTGGCCCCATGCAGAAAGAAAAAAACAAGTGGGAGAATGTTGGGTTTGTGTTATATTCTTTCCACGACTAGTCACACGTGGGGGGGTAACAGGGGGGGGCGATATCCCCCCCTGTATGTTGCACTGGGTGCAACGTATGGGGGGGTCACAGGGGGGGCGGTAGCCCCCCCTATTGGGGTCCGGGGTAGCGGCCCGGAAAAAAATTTTGGTCCTTATTTTCTGGTGGGCGGACCATGGTTTTGTGCATGGGTTTGCACGTGGTTTTGGGGCATGATGGTTTTCAGCCCTTGGTATTTTGTAGATCCGGTCAAGGGAAATATGGTTATGTTCTAATACAGGGTTAATGGATTGGGGTTTATGTATTCTTCGGCATGTATATATATGTGTTGTAACACTAAAAGGAATATAATGAAAAATCAAGCTAGTCATCCCGATTTTGGATCCAGGGGAAAATATCTGTGTTTATCTGTTTTATGTTTTATGCTCTTGCTACTGTTTATTTTCTGTTTTAAGATTCGTTTGCAGATAATTTATGTACAGGGTTGAAACCTACAAATCCAATCTATTATGCACATGGGGATGATCCATGAGACATAATTATCTTGTGGTAAACCACTTGGGAGACCACCTGATTCAGATTTGGTGAAAGATGTCTCACACCTTAATGCTCCATTCATAGATCCAAGAAGGAAGGGAGAATTAGAAGACCATAATACAACACTGAGAGTGTTGGGGGAGCTCAAGGAGGAGGGAAATATTTTCCCCTTATCACCATTATCCACTCCCTCATCTCATACTGCGCTGAGAGGAAATGCTGCAAGATTGGAGGGTGACACCATCATGGGGCAAGGAGAGCAGTGCTTGGCTATAAAGACTTAGAAGATGATCTCACTTGGAGAGAAATCTTCCATACATGACATAAGATGGTGGTCACACATGCATACTTTGGCAAGAACAAGGAGGTTTGGGGTAGATCATAGCCTTCCATGGGAGTCTAACTTCCAAAAATTTCCATCTTCATTTGAGCATGTGCATATGAAAGAAGGGCAGCAAGGAGGGAATATCAACCTTCCATCATATACTCTTGGCATGGGATATGTCGAGGAGGAGAAGAAGGGAAGTAATAACCTTCCAACATGTACCTTTGGCATGATAAATGTCAAGAGAGAGAGCAACCACATGACAGACACTTCAGTGGATAGATCAATAGTGCTGTCATTGTTGAGGAGTCTAGATCCACATTGGAAATCCCAATTGTTGGTGGATTATTCCAAGGATATTCACACATGCATGATACTTGATGACCAACTACATGAAGAGGGCTATTCAGTCCAAGATGGATTCATCTGTGATCATGGTAGGATCTTCTTGTCTAGAGCCTCCAAGCTCAAGAAGAATTTTCTACAAAGGGCCTATGAGGAGTTCTGTTTCAACCACATAAATTCCATGAAGATCTACAACATCATCATGAGGAGCTACACTTGGAAGGGATTTGAAGGAGAAATATATCAACTTTTTCAAAGATGCATGTACCATGTGGAGATGAGACAACAACATAACTCTATGGAGGAGTTAACTCAGCCATCTCTTTCTCTTTTTGAGGAAGGGGAAAAATCTATGCACCACTCGATTTGTTTGAGGAGAAATTTTGGTGAAAAATGTGCTCATGTAAATACTGTTTCATTTGATTATTGTTTGCATCCTTTCACCATGTTTATGCAGGCCATGACTCCAAGAAGGATTGTTGTACCTTATAAACTTCATGGTCAACTTTGGGCCAAAATCATTTCTGAATATGGCCACTCCCTTGGTGGACAAAGGGAGATTTTATATCATGATGGGTGCACTCCTAAGGCAGCAAATATATCTCACACTTTTAGCCATAGTGATATAACTTGGACTTAAAGTAAGTGGTGGGGTAACCAATTACCACATCTAGATCTGATAAAGACAGGAGATGCACTACGCTGGTTCCACATGTGGGACTATGACCCACCTCCATATGCACAAATTTCTGTTTGTATGTATATAGTTTTGCTCCCATACATTGATGATGTACTTTTAATTTTTATGGGAATGTATGGAGGGAGGATGGGAAGTATGCATGTGCCCTATGGGATGAAGACTCTCTATGTGTCTTATGCTACATTTTTTTAGGGAGATCATTGGGCAAGCCATGTTTGTTTCAGTTGAACTTTTGTCTCCTTATGGGATGGACTATTTACATCTCATGAAAACTTTGGAGGAACAATACATGGAGGGCTGGATTAGTGAACACTTAGATTATGGAGGAAGCTTATCACATGATGGTGTCACCAATGGAGGAAGATAAGAGTTGCAACACTCACCTTATCAGTTGCTTGAGGACAAGCAACATTTGGGAGGGGAGGACTGTAATATTCCCAATTAGTCCTAAGCTAATTGGAATATTCAATTTTGTTTTCTTTATTTGTTTAAAGAATAAAGTGTGAAGGAGGTCCATAAAACTCCTAAACAGTGAATAAATCAATGCCAAATGTGAAAAAGGCTAAATATTGGCTGTTTTAACAAGAACCCTTAGGTGTGAAAGGGGCTAGATATTTTGATTGGGTTAACCTTGACCAAATCTACAACACTGTCATGGAGGAATGGCCATCAATAAGGAAAAACGTAGTTTAAGATGGAGCTGCTTTGTGTGAAAGGAGTGTTTTCATTGAAGGTGGTTTAGGGTTTGCAAGCTCTTAAGTTGTAAAAGGAAGATGATGGCAGCATGAGAAGGTTGTTGATGGTTATCATATTTATGAATATATTTCCTGTTTAGACATATATCATTCTCTTGCTATTTAGCTGAGAATAGTGCTATTTAGCACTGGGTATTCCTGATCGAGAATCCCACCTCTTCCCATTGAGTAGCTCTTGGGAGAGTCTTGTAATTCATAGTCCACTATCTGGCTTGAGGCCAAGCTTCTTCTTCTAACTACAACGCAAATCCTGTTGAGGGTTTGGTTTTCTTTGAAAGCTACAGCAAGTGGAGGCTAGATCTACTTAGATCTAGACCATTTCAATGCTCCTTTTCAGTGGGGAAGGCTTCTATCCCATTGGCAAGAGAGTATTGGATCATTGGAGCATAATTTTCAGATCTTGGCATGTGGCCAACCATGTTATAAACACTACAACACAATTTTCCTTCCAGAACTGCGTTATTCCTGTAGGTGTTGTTGCAGGGTATTTTGGCACATCATTTGGAGGATTGGTTTTCAAGTGTTGGGGATCTGCCCTTCACTTTGGAGATCAATTGGAGGAGATATATTCCTTGTTCATATCAGATCTGATATGCATGTTTCTGAATACTTCTGAATATCTGAATATTTCTGTAGATTTTCAAACTTAAATCTCACATCTACTTCATGTACATGGTGTTTTGCTAGAAACCCCAAGGGGGATTGAAAGAGGAGCCTCTATAGTGTATGGATATGTTATAGATCTGATTTTTCATGCACTTATATGATCTAAATATAAATTGTAATCAACAGCTATTTGTAGCCCAATTAAATAACGCTGTAAGGAAATTTCCAGTCTATACATATGGTTGCAACACCTCCTTTAAGGAATTTTCTTCTATTGGTGACTTGTCTTTCCAGTTATGCATCTTATGGGCCTCATTGTACATCTATTTTGCTGTTGTAAATACATTTGAAAGGTCTCTTTATTGGCCTCCTCCTCTGTCTTAGATGATCTGCGTTATTTTCCTACATAACTTTCATATATTTCTACATTCCCCATTTGGGAATATTACAGGGCTTCACCAAAAGTGAAGTGGATGAAAACCTGTACCATATTGTGGTTGATGGCAAGCTCTTGATTATCGTACTTTATGTTGATGATCTAATTTTGACAGGTGATGAGCATCTGAGAACTTCATGCAAGGAGGATCTTGCAAGGGAGTTTGAAATGAAGGACATGGGACTCCTTCACTATTTCCTTGGTTTCGAAATATGGCAGCGGGATGGTGAAATTTTTGTTTCTCAAGGAAAGTATGCCAAAGAGATACTAGGTAAGTTTCTCATGGATAGTTGTAAGCCCATGGAGACTACTATTCCAAGAAATTGGAGAAAAGAGGATGCTGCTTCAGGAGAAGTAGTGGATGCTACTGTCTATGGGCATCTAGTGGGTTTACTGATGTACTTGGTGAACACCAGACTAGAAATTTTCTACGCAGTTAACCAACTGAGGCAAGCTATGGTTAATCCGTCCAAGCTCTTTTGGAAGGCGAGGAAGCATGTCTTGAGATATCTTAGGGGCACTACATAGTATGGATTATGGTACATGTGGACAAAGGGAGTGAAGCTTCAAGGCTTCACAGATGCAGATTGGGTAGGAAGTCCATCAGACAACATAGGATCGACAATAGTTTCTTGGTACAACAAGAAGCAATGATATGTGTCACTCAGTTCAACCAAGGTAGAGTACACAGCAAAAAGTCAAGCTACATGTAAGGTCATCTGGATGAGAAAGATCCTGGTTGGTTTGTTTGGTTCTCAGATGGATCCGACTGTGATAACCAGAGTTGCATTAAACTCTCGGTTAATTCGGTATTCCATGATAGGTCCAAGAACATAGACATCTGGTACCACCATATGAGAGATTGTGTTCAAAGGCGCATTATATTACTTCAGTACATTCCCACAGAAGATAAAGATGCAAATATTATGACGAAGCACTCGCCAGGAGAAAATTAGAGTACCATATAATCGGGGTGGCAGATAATCCATTTCTTGTTGAGAGGGAGTGTTGAAGTCCAATAAGAAATTGCAGCACACACACTAGTGTGGGACCAACAGGTCCTAGCGATACATTAGTGTGAAGGCCAATTTAATTAATTAAATTGGTGCGTGTTTAATTTAGTTTTCCCTTATTTAAATTGGACAATAAAATGTAATATTATCTCATGATCATTTGTAACAGTTAACTGAGTGTGATAAACTCAGTTAACTCAGTTAGATGAGTTAGAGTCAATTGAACTAGTTGTAACTATTTGTTGCACTAGTGAGAGATCAAGTGACTTAAATATTATTTAATTCAAAATTAGTGATCTGCCATGCAACTGATGATTTACTATTAATAGTTGCATGCATGGTAGTTCCAGTGGAGACCTAGTTGAGACAAAGGTTAAAGCGATGTTAACTATCAGTTGTGTGATTAGTTGGTTGTCTGCATGCAACCATACATCCATTGGATTACCCATGATACTTGTGAATTTTTGGAAGGCTAAAATTCCTAAAGAATATGGATTTCATTCATCGGTAATTGTGCAAGTAAGGCTAGCTGTTTAGAGGCTAAGAATTGGCTAAGTGTTGGCTAGTTTTTTCTAGGACAGTGAGAAAGTTGTGAGAGTGCAAGAGACTCTTGTGAGAAGAGTGCATTGCAATTATTTCATGATTCCATGGTTAATATATAATAATAAAAAAGAGGGGTTTTGAGCAGCATGATTTCCTCGGGAAATTATTTGTGATGTGTTTTAATTTGATTCTTTCTTTGCTTAATGTGATTGGTGATTGTGTTTAATTTCCACAATTGATTTGTAGAAGAATTCAGTATCTATATTTAGTACTTTGTTAGATCGGATTGAATCCGTTGATATACACATGTTTGTATAATTTCTACATGGTATCAGAGAACAGGAAATCACTATAGTTGAGTAGAATTTGAGTTTTTGACTGAATAGGATTTGGATTTGCAAAAGTATTATTGGTGCGATAGGCGAATCAGGATCGAAATGGATTTCAATGGCTTGATATTGGAGTATGAACTCGAGGGTAGTTCCAATTATATTGCATGGAAAGACAGGATGGAGGCAGTACTAGAGGACAATGGGTTGAAATAATTCATTGATAATGAAGTTCCCAAACCTGCTGTAGTAGATGCTGCAAATCTTGATGCTTGGAAAAATAAAGTTGCAAAGCCGAGGAGGATCTTATTGGAGGGAGTATGAGAAAACATTTTATCAAGTCTCCATTGAAAATTGACACCATATGAAATGTGGAAATCTTTGACAGATCTATTTTAGAGCAGTAGTGATCATAGAAAATTGGCACTGAAGGACAAGCTCAAGAAAATCAAAATGGAGAAAGGCGACACCATTCCGAAATATTTAACAAAGTTTTTCCAATGTCGGGATGAGCTTGGGAGCATCGGAATTATTTTCGTGGATGATGACTTGGTGAGCCTAGCTATTCTAGGAATTCTCAAGAGTTGGCATAGTTATCAGAACTCTGTCAATGGAAGGGAAAAAATTCCAGATTGGGAATGACATTGGTCGAGTTTGGTGCAAGAATAATTCAGGTAGAATACCAGGGATGGATATTCATATAAGAATGATGATGAAGAATATTACACTTTGGCTGCCAAGATGAAGAAGGGGAAAGGAAATAAATTTTCATCCCAAATCTGAGTCTGGCAAAGATGGAAAGAAGCGAGACATGTCCAGAGTGAAGTGTTTTCACTCTCACGATCATGGAAATTATGCCACTAATTTTGCACAAAATAAGAAGAACAAAAAAGCTTCAGGATCTATAGCTGGTGAGGCTTTGACCTCGAAATTTGAACTTAACTTCTCACTCATTGAATGCATGGTGTCAAGTGCAATGGGATCGGTGTGGTACTTGGATAGTGGTGCATCCTTTCACATGACGAGAGACAAAGAATTTTTTAGTAGCTTGGAGGAGAAGGACCTCCAGATGCATATCAAAATGGGTGATGACAGGTGGTACAGTGCTACCAGGATTGGTATAGTTACCTTCTAGAGATAGTCAGGTAAACCATTTCAATTAAAATATGTAATGCATGTACCAGGCTTGAAGAAAAATTTGGTTTGAGTCACAATGTTGGAGGATAGAGGCTATCATGTTGTTTTCAGTTAGGGAAAAGCTTTCCTGCGACACAAAACAATAGGACAAGCCAAGAAGATTTGGTTTAGAGTTAAGAATCTCTATAAATATGATGTAGATGGATGCACAACACTAATGGGTAAGGCAGACAAAGTGGTGGGCCGAGATGAGGGTGAGTTATGGCATAGGAGATTGGGCCATCTTCACCACGGTGCCTTGAAGGTCATGCATCATATTTCTACGGGTCTTCCCAAGGGTACTCTTGCGTAGTTAGAAAAATGCAAGGGATGTACTATGGGGAAGTATGCAAAGAACAATTTTTACGAGAAGGAGAACCGAGCCTCAGAAATCCTTGAGAGAGTTCACTTAGACGTTTGTGGACCATTCTCCACGGCTTCGACAACAAAGCATAAGTACTATGTGATATTTTTTGATGATTTTTCTAGAAATTGCTGGATCTACTTCATGTAGAAGAAAGATCAGATGTTCTAAAAAATTCTTTAGTTCAAAGCACTGGTGGAGAAAGACACCAGGAATCATGTGAAGGCTCTTAGGAGCGAAAATGGTGGTGAGTACATCTCCAATGAATTCAAGAACTTCTGCATCAAAGAAGGAATTTGGAGAGAGTTGATTGTGCCTCATAACCCACAACAGAATGGGGTCACATAAAGAAATAGCATAAAAATTGTGGGTGCAACACAAGTGATGTTGCATGATCAGGGCCTACCATTGCATCTGTGGGCGGAGGCATGCAACACAATGGTATTTGTGCAAAACCGTTCTCCTCGTCGGATACTTGGCATGAGTACACTAGAAGAGGCTTTTACTGGTAAGAAACCTGATGTTTAATATTTTAAGATTTTTGGCTCATATATCTATGTGCATGTGAGCAAAGATGCTAGGAAGAATCTCGAACCAACAATTGATATTGGGATCTTTTTGGGGAAAACTGAAACTCCCCACAACTATTGGGTGTATTTTCCAAAAAGTAGAATGACTCTTGTGCGACGGGATATAAAATTTGATGAGGAGAAAGCCATGCGATTATCCTTTCAGAGGGAGCTAGATTTGCATGCAGAGGAAATATTGGTTCCAAAGAATGAACCTCAAGATGTGGAGAGGCCACATGCAGAGGATCATGGAGTGGCGGAAAACACTCATGCAAATCCATCCACCAAAAATGGTAGAAGGCGCACCATGGAAGGTGATAGATTGAGACTTGATGTAGCATAGAATGTAGGAGCCCCTACTTCACTGCGCAGACAGAGACAGTCTCTAGACATGTTTATTGGATACATGGATCTTATGAGAAAGTTTATTGTGACAAAACCATATTCCTTTGAGGAAGTAGTGCACAACCAATTTGGGTTGACTCTATGGTAGATGAGTATGAATCCATCATCAAGAACAATGCATGGGAGGTTGTCCCAAGACTGATCAGAAAATCAGTGGTTGGATCTAGATGGATCTATAAGGTGAAGCAAGAAGCGGATGGGAGTGTGGAGAAGTATAAGGCCATATTTTTGGCCCGGGGATTCTCACAAGTTGAGGGGATTGACTATGAGGAGAATTTCACACCAGTAACGAGGTACTCTTCCATTAGATCTATCCTTTCACTCTCAGTGTAGATGGGGTGGCACATTCATCAAATGGATGTGAAAACCGCGTTTCTTAATGGATTTATTGAGGAATAAGTGTACATAGAGCAACCAGAATAGTACACTCGGATTGACAATTATTTCACGGGTTGGGCTTCATCAAAAGTGACGCGGATGAAAACTTGTACTAGATTGTGGTTAATGGTAAGCTCTTGATTATCATACTTTATGTTGATGATCTAATTTTGACAGGTGATGAGAAGTTGATAACTTCATGTAAGGAGGATCTTGCAAGGGAGTTCAAAATGAAGGACATGGGACTCCTTCACTATTTCCTTGGTTTGGAAATATGGCAGCAGGATGGTGAAATTTTTGTTTGTCAAGGTAAGTATGCCAAGGAGATACTAGGTAAGTTTCACATGGAGAGTTGTAAACCCATGGATACTCCTCTTCCAGGAAATTGTAGGAAAGAGGATGCTACTTCAGGAGAAGTATTGGACGCTACTGTCTATAGGAAGCTAGTGGGTTCACTGATGTACTTGGTGAACACCGAACCAGACATTTTCTACGCAGTTAACTAACTGAGTCAAGTTATGGTGAAGCCAAACAAGCCCTTTTGGAAGGCGGGGAAGCATGGCATGAGATATCTCAGGGGAACTACAGAGTATGGATTATGGTACAAAGAGACAGAGGGAGTGAAGCTTCAAGGCTTCATGGATGCAGATTGAGCATGCAGTCGATCAGAAAGAAAGAGCACATCAGGAGGGGTCTTCAGCATAGGATCAAAAATAGTTTCTTGGTACAACAGGAAGCAACAATTTGTGGCACTCAGTTCAGCCGAGGCAGAGTACATGGCAACAAGTCAAGCTACATGTGAGGCCATCTGGATGAGAAAGATCCTGGTTGGTTTTTTTGGTTCTTAGATGGATCCGAATGTGATACATTGTGATAACAAGAGTTGCATTAAAATCTTCACTAATCCGGTATTCCATGATAGGTCCAAGCACATAGACATCTGGTACCACCATCTCAGAGATTTTTTTTAGAGGTGCATTATGTTACTTTAGTACATTCCCATGGAAGATCAAGATGTAGATATTTTGAAACCAGCTCCAAAAATAGAAGAAAAGAGAGATCAACGCCTTATAAATAAGCCACTTCGAGGGGGTGACCTCCTTTACATTACATAAATTAAAAATTCTTGGATAATACAAATGACCAAAACCTCCTTCTATATATAGGAGTCCATGGGATCACAATATAATCCTAGCTAACCTAACAATAATAATGTAAGGGCACAATAATAACAATAATGGGGTTACAAGGGTACAATAATAATAATAAGGGGGTTACAATATCAAAAATAAGGGTCAATACTAGTAATATAGGGACCTAAAATGCCCTCTCCTTTAAAAAAGTGTTGTCCTCAACGCTTGAGTAGCTTCGGATGCTTCCATATAAAATTCTCATCCTCGCATGTAGAATCTTCAGTGGGAAAGTTCTTCCACTTGATGAGATACTCTGAAATTGATCGATTTCGTAGCTATCGAGTTCTTGTTTCCATGACTACTTTAGGTTCCAATATGATTTTTCCTTCCTCATCAAGTTCTGGAAATATTGTTTGAACTGGAAGTTTGTCCCCTATAACCTTCTTTAAGCATGAAACATGGAAAATTGGACGCACTCGCGAAGAAGTAGGGAGCTCCAATTTGTATGCCATAGTACCAATGTTTTGCAACACCTTGTAAGGACCATAGTAATTTGGCGATAATTTAATATCCTGCTTAGCTTGCTTGAGGGACATTTGTTTGTATGGTTGTAGCTATAAAAATACCTAGTCTCCTACATCAAAAATTCTCTCACTACGATGTTGATCTGCCAATTGTTTCATTCGATTTTGTGCCAAATTTAGGTTATTCTTTAAGAGTTGGAGAACTTCTTGTTGATGCTCGATGTGATATTCCACTGCTTGAACCTTATAATTTTCTCTTAAAGAAGATGTGATGGATGGTGGATGATATCCACAAAGTGCCATAAATGGGGTAATTTTTACTGCAGTATGGAAAGAAGTGTTATACCACCATTCAGTGAGAGGTAACCACTTGACCCATTGTGTTTTCTTATCAGATACAAAACAACGAAGATATCCTTCCAAACATTTATTCACTATCTCTATTTGACCATCGGATTGAGGATGATAAGATGAGCTATGATCTAGCTGAGTACCCAAACAAGAAAATAATTCCATCCAAAAATTTCTAGTAAAAATGGGTTCTCTATCACTTACAATAATATTTGGGTTTCCATGTAGCTTTTGAATTGTTTACATAAATGCAGTAGCAACTGTACTTGCTTTAAATGGATGAGATAATGCACAAAAGTGTGCATACTTAGTAAGTCTATCAACTACCACCATGATGATGCTCTTTCCTTTGGACTTAGGTAAGCCTGTGATAAAATACATTGAAATCTCCTCCCAACATTGACTTGGAATGGATAAAGGTTGTAGAAGACTCGGGGTCTTAATTGTCTCAACTTTATTTTTCTGGGAAACCAAACATTCCGCCACAAACTTTGGAAAATCAGATTTAAGGCCATCCCAAAAAAAAAAAATCTTCACCCTGTGGTAAGGTTTCAAAAATCCCGATTGTCCTCCTAAAGGAGAAGTGTGCAATTACAAAAGAATATTTTGTTTTAGTTGGGAATTCTTGAAAATATATATATGATATTTGTACCATAAGGAATCATTTTTCCAACTAAATGTATCAGATGTACTAGGATCTTGCTGCAACTTTTCAACGAGTGTCCAAAATTCTTCGTCCTTCTTCCATTCATCCCTTGCTTCAATTATTGAATCTGGTTGGATAATAGAAATGGAACAAAGCAATGCTTCCACGTCTTCATCCTTTCTTGAGAGTGCATCTACAACAACATTTAGCTTCCCTTTTTTGTAGATGATTTCAAAGTCATAACCCAACATCTTTGTGACCCATTTTTGCTTCTCTTCTGAAGATAGTCTTTGTTCCAAAAATTGTTTAAGACTATCATGATCAATTTTTACCTTGAAGTGTCTTCCCATTAGGTAAGGTCACCATTTCTCTAGTGCATGTAGTATTGCCGACATTTCCTTCTCATAAATAGGTTTCTGTAAATACTTTCCTTTGATTGGAAAACTTTCAAAAGAAATGGGTCTTCCTTCTTGCATTAAAACAACACCAATTCCATTTCCTGAGGCATCATATTCCACAATAAAGGTTTTTGTGAAGTCTGGAGTACCTAAGACCAGTGCTAGGCACATTACCTCTTTAAGGTGTTCAAAGGCCTTAGTTGCTTCAGGAGTCCATGAAAATGCATCTTTATTCAATAATGCCATTAGAGGTGCTACGATTATCCTATAATTCTTAAAAAACTTGTGATAATAACCTGTTAACCTGAGAAATCCTCGCAACTTCTTTATGGTTGTGGGGACTTTCCATTCCTGAATGGCTTTAATTTTGTTAGGGTATACCTTAACACCCTCTTGAGATGCAATACGACCCAAATATCCCACCTCTTGTACTCTAAAGAAACATTTGGATGTTTTTGCATATAATTGTTTCTCTCCAATAGTTTGAGCACCCTATCAACATGTTGAACATGATCCTTCCAAGACCCGCTGTAGATTAGTATGTCATAAAAAAATACTAGCACAATTTTTCTAAGGAAGGGTTTGAAAATGGAATTCATCAACCCTTGATATGTATAAGGTGCATTGGTAAGGCCAAAAGGCATGACCAAAAATTCATAATGACCCTCATGAGTTCGAAATGATATTTTCAGAATATCTTCAGTCTTCATTCTAATTTGATGAAACTCTGAACGAAGATTCAATTTGGTAAAATAAATTGCTCCATGTAATTCATCCAATAATTCATCAATCACAGGAATGGGAAATTTATCTTTAATGGTGAGCTTATTGATCTCCCTATAATCCTGACACATGCGCCATGATCCATCCTTCTTGTGTACCAATACTATAGGAGCAGAGAAAGAACTTTGACTAGGTTGAATTATACCCGCCTCTAACATTTCTGCAATCATACGTTCAATTTCACTCTTTTGGACATAAGGATATCTATAAGGCCTGATGTTTGGAGGAACACTTCCTGGAATCAAATGAATAGCATGATCATGATCACGAATAGGTGGGAGTCCTTTGGGAGTTTCAAACACCTTGGAATGATTGTCCAAGACTTGTTGGAGATCTGCAGAAATAGATGATTTTGATGTCGGAACTTCTAGTGAGCATAATCGTGCAATTACGCCTCGTTGTTCTTTCTTTAGAAGCTTTGTCATGACATTAGAGCTTATTATCCTTCCTGGCTTCCCCGCAATACCCCGTAATTCAACTTCCTTTCCTTCTGAAAAAAATTTCAAGAAAAGTTCTTGAAAATTAAAAGCTACCGTCCCCAAAGATTGTAACCATTGTAATCCTAGTACAACATCAACACCTCCCATAGGAATGGAAAGCATTGGACTATTCAATACATATTCCCCCATGGTTAGCTTGATATTATGGCATTTTCCAGGGAAATTTATAGTTCCTCCATTTGCAACCATCACTTGACATTCTGGTGTTGGGTATAGGAAACAATTCAATTCCTTGGCTACCTTACAATGGATAAAATTATGGGTACTACCTGAATCAATCAACACTATTACCTTTTTCTTCTTGATATGTCCTTCTATCTTGAGAGTTTGAGGAGTGGTAATTCCTGCCAATGCATTACACGATATGGTTGGACTCATTTCTTCTTCTTATAGGGTTGGTTCCTGGTGTATATCCTCTTCTTTTGAAGTTTCTTGTTCATTTTCTTCCTCCTCTTCACAATCTATGTAAAATAATTTCTTCTCAGCACACTTATGACCTTTAGTGTATTTTCTATCACAACTGTAGCAAAGCCCTTTTTCTCCTTTTTCTTCCAATTTTTGTGGTGTCAACCTTGTAGGTTGTGGAAATCTAGGCGTAGCAACACTTCCTTCTTTATAGAATTGAGTGGTAGGCTTTCTTGTCGCCATAATTTTACATTCAACTTTTCTTGCCAACCTGAATGCCTTCTCCAATGAATCAGGTTCCAAAACGTGAACTTCATGTTGGATGTTATCCTTTAAAGTGCCTATGAAGAGATCAATCCTGTGTTCCTCTGGAATATCAGTTACCCTTATATTCAATTTTTGGAAGTCCTCAATGTGCTCCCCCATTGAACCCTTTTGTTTGAGATTTATCAATTGGCTAAAGAAGGTGTTGCTCTTTGTATCCTCATAATGTGCTATCATTTCCTCCATAAAAATTGACCAAGTGACAATTTTTTTATGGGAGCAAAGCCATCGATACCATACAAATGTATTTTGTTCTAAATGTAAAGTTGAAATGCATACCTTTTGTGTGTTTTTCACATTATTGAGATCAAAATATTGCTCCATCTGTAGTATCCATGTTACGGGATCCTTGCCATCAAACTTCCTCATATCCATCTTTGGAATATGGTGGTTCTTCCATCCAACATTAGAGTTTATGAAATCATGATTAAAATTTATTTTGTTCTCATCATGATTTTCCTCTATTATCTTTTCGCCATTAGGAAACATTTCTTGTATCAACTTTGTCAAACCTTCCATGTCTTCTTTTAGATCATTCTTCATGTTTTCCATGTCGTCTTTCATTTTTTATTCCATGTCATCAATCTTAGCTTCCATGCCAGCTTCCTTGCCATCCATCTTAGCTTCCATGCCTTTCTTCAAACCATCCATATTAGCTTCCATTCCCTTCTTCAAACCATCCATCTTAACTTCCTCGCCTTTCTTCGAAAATTCCATTTCATTTTTTGTTGCTCTTTGTGAGAGAAAAATTTGGTGCACTTGCTCTTGTAATTTTGATATGTCATGTTGCGATTCTTCCTCTTCATGAGTCATAGTAGAGCCTTCTGAACGCTTAATGGGTGTTGAATTATTTTTAGGTGGCATTTTAGAACCCAATATTGATATATATGTTTCAATATGCCCTTAGAATCACTTCAAATTTATTTTTCACACAAGACTTATGCAATTTAAAAAAAATTACACACCTTTTTATTTCTTTTGAGGAGATTGATATTGCAACTGAATTATCTTTGTGATTTCGGATCTTCAATATTTGAAATTTGACCCTATAGTAGCCCTCTAAATCTTCTTTCTAATGCCACAGGTTTGACCTGATTTTGATTCTTCAAGGTAAATTTATGCCCAATCTCCCACAATGACCTAATTATGGACTGGTTCAGTAGAGCGAACTTGTACGATGTGCCACGTGTCACTGTTTCCTCCTTCAGCTCTGAAATTGATACACAGGAAACTACAGTTCGTGTATTTGCGGCCACTATATACAAAATGCCAATCTGACTCAAAGAGAGAGAGAGAGAGTTATGACGATTTTCCCATGGTCACCTCTTTGAGATGAAATTCGGGAGCCTGAAAATTCCCTAACTTCCATAGATAATATCTCCGCTAATATTGCGAACCAAGATTTGAAATTTTTACAGGACGTTCCTTAGGATTTCGGCTTCGCTCTAGAAAAATTTCAGCTTTTGAAACTTCATATAAAAAAATTTATAGCTCAAATTCCACGATGACCTGTTTTAGGTGAAATTCAGGAGCCTGGAAAAACCCTAACTACCACAGATCATATCTCTGAAAATGTTGCGAACCAAGTTCTAAAATTTTTACACGAAGTTCCTCAAGATTTCGGCTTCTCTCCATAAAAATTTTAGCTTCTAAACCTTCGTAGAAAAAAAATTATAGTGAAAATTCCACGATGACCTATTTGGAGCAGAGAAACTCTAGAATCCAAAGCTCTGATACCAAATGTTATGAAACCAGCTCCAAAAATAGAAGAAAAGAGAGATCAACGCCTTAGAAATAAGCCACTTTGAGGGGGAAACCTCCTTTACATTGCATAAATGAACAATTCTTGGATGATACAAATGACCAAAACCTCCTTCTATATATAGGAGTCCATGGGATCACAATATAATCCTAGCCGACCTAACAATAATAATGTAAGGGCACAATAATAACAATATTGAGGTTACAGGGGTACAACAATAACAATAAGTGGGTTACACTAGCAACAATAAGGGACTATACTAGTAATATAGGGACTTGACAAACTCTTGGTTCCAAAGAATGAACCTCAAGATGTGGAGAAGTCACATGCGGAGGATCATGGAGTGGCAGAAAACACTCATGCAGAGACATCCACCAGAAATGGTAGAAGGTGCACCACGGAAGCTGATAGATTAAGACTTGATGCAGCAGAGAATGTAGGAGCCCCTGCTTCACTACATAGATTGAGACAATCTCCATACATGTTTACTGGATACATGGATCTTATGAGCAATTTTATTGTCATAAAAACATATTCCTTTGAGGAATCAGTGAAACAATCAATTTGGGTTGACGCTATGGTAGAGGAGTATGAAACCATCGTCAAGAAAAATGCATGGGAGGTTGTCCCAAGAC
The DNA here is from genome assembly GCA_034641835.2 of Pinus albicaulis. Taxonomy (NCBI): domain Eukaryota; kingdom Viridiplantae; phylum Streptophyta; class Pinopsida; order Pinales; family Pinaceae; genus Pinus; species Pinus albicaulis. The sequence continues at coordinate 1,351,718,831 of CM076579.1, forward strand.
TGATCGAAAAATCAGTGGTTGGATTTAGATGGATCTATAAGGTGAAGCAAACAACAGATGGGAGTGTGGAGAAGTACAAGGCCATATTTGTGGCCTGGGGATTGTCACAAGTTGAGGGGATTGAGTATGAGGAGACTTTCACACCAGTCACAAGGTACTCTTCCATTAGATCTATCCTTGCACTCTCAGTGAAGATGGGGTGGCGCATTCATCAGATGGATGTGAAAAATGTGTTTCTTAATGGAGTTATTAAGGAATAAGTGTATATAGAGCAACTATAAGGGTACACTCGGATTGAAAACTATTTCACTGGGTTGGGCTTCATCAAAAGTGAAGTGGATGAAAACCTGTACCAGATTGTGGTTGATGGTAAGCTCTTGATTATCGTACTTTATGTTGATGATCTAATTTTGACAGGTGATGAGCATATGATAACTTCATGCAAGGAGGATCTTGCAAGGGAGTTCAAAATGAAGGACATGGGACTCCTTCACTATTTCCTTGGTTTGGAAATATGGCAGCGGGATGGTGAACTTTTTGTTTCTCAAGGCAAGTATGCCAAAGAGATACTAGGTAAGTTTCACATGGATAGTTGTAAGCCCATGAATCCTCCTCTTCCAGGAAATTGGAGGAAAGAGTGATCCAGGTGGATATTGGTGGCCACCCACCTATTCCACTTGGGGCCCCACCATTGTCTCTTTTAGTTTTTCAGTTTCGGCACAACTTACTATTTTTAGCAGTTTTTCGAGTCCTAAACTTCCAGAGTTGTTTTGAGGCCCTAAACGACATTTTTTGGGCATCGTTTGCCCAGAGGATATGATTCCATTCTCAAATCAATATTTATGGAAACATTTGTATTCCTCATATATATCTTTCTGACGATGTATCATGTGCATTGAATAGAGATAGTATGTAAAATTTACGCCCCGGGAAGTTGAAACACCAATTTACCCAAACGGGGCCCATAGTTTTGGCGCTTCATCTCCTAGGGTTAGGTTTTTGGATGTTTATGGTTTTCCATTGTTTCTAAATAATAAATAGGCCCTCAAGCCTCATTTTAACTCAGTTCAAAGGCCCGTAGCCGCCACATATCTTCTCAGAGATAAGCTACCAGCGCCCTAGCTAGTTTATTTCCATTCTATCTATAAGCAAATTTCAGTTCTTTGATATTAATGAAATAAAGTGTTATTTCTGCTGCATCTTTGTATTTATGGTTATATGTGTATTCTGTTGCATTCTTGCATAAATCCGGATTAGTGGTATCAGAGCGGTCTTCTTTTTCTCGATCCTTCTTTGCATGTCCCCAACGAGGTCGGGGTATAATGAGTTAGGGCTCGATCTGGTGGAACCTTTGAAAGATCAGCCTTGCAAACCTCGATGGACACCCATGGGGGACGAAAAGAAAGATGAGGGAGCAGGAGATCCTATCAAAATATTTCTCAAGGAGGCCCTCGAAAAACAAAGCAACGCAATCATGGATAAATTTTCCCAGATCCTTCAACGACTGCTCACCCGCGGCGCATCTGCATCCAGCAGCCACTCTAGAGGCATGACTCCCTTTAGGGTACAAGTAAACTTTGAAATTCCCATATTTGAGGGTCAAATAGATGTAGATGTCATAGATAGATGGTTGAATCTATTAGAAGGATATTTCTCGGTTCATGACTTTTCTGACCAGGAGAAGATTATTTTTGCACTCCTCAAAGCTACCCCCCATGTCAAGGACTGGTGGGAAACCTACTGTGAGAAAAAGGATGATACAGAACCCTCTTTGTTCTCATCCATACCCACTTGGAATTATTTTCGAGATGCCATCAAGGAACAATACTATCCCATGGGGAGCTATGAGGACAAGTACATACAATGGACCATGCTGCGGCAACAAAGGGATCAAGATGTGCATGAGCTGACGAATCTGTTCCTCGACATCTCCTCGCTTGGTACAACATACCGGTATGTTGCCAAGATTGAGAAGAAATTCAAACAGAAGAAGTGAGACTTTGGATCTGCAAATCAAAAGCAAGGGAAAGGTGCCCCCAAATTGCAGAACAAAGGAAAAATCCAAAGCATGGTGGCCAAAGAAAACTTTCCAAAGCCACAAGAAAATAACAACACCACGAAGCCAAAGAAGGACACAATAAAATGGTGTGAGTTCCATAACAGCTCCACTCACAACGCAAGTGAGTGTTGGGCCAAGCAGTCACTGGTGGCTGAGATGAGGGCTTCTGAATCAGATGCATGCTCTGACTCCGAATTAGAACCTGACAAGGGGAATGACAAAGGGAAGCATATTATTGATGTGGAACCCAACCCCACTATTTCCATTGCAAAGATCCAGAAGGAGGAACCAAAAGATCCAGAGGAGGCAGAGCGTCTCTTCCACTCCCAGGTGTGGTAAAGGGTTCCTCACTACAGTTCATTGTCGACAATGGGAGCCAAAATAATCTCATTTCAGCAGATGTCGTGAAGCAGTTGGGATTTCCTACCACAATGCACCTACAACGATACACCATCGGGTGGCTTCACCAAGGACAAGATCTCCGCGTCAGCCAACAGTGTCAACTTCCCTATAGCATCAAGACCTTCACGGATGAGGTATTGTGTGAAATTTCTCCTATTGATGTTTTTGATGTATTATTAGGCCAACCATACTTGTGGAAGGGACATGCTGTGTATGAGTCCCAACCTCGCGATGTTATTGTTACTTTGGGAAATAAGTTGTATAGGATACTAGAGGTACCACCGCCTCCAACTATCTCTTTAGTTACTGCAAAACAATGCAGTAAGCTCATTTCCAAAACCAGGAAATTTGTTTTCCTGATGATCTGCCCCTAGGGAAAGAAGAAGACTTTGGCCACGACCTCCAGACATGGCTCCTCTGCACGACAACAACAAATGGATAAGGTTGTGGAGGAGTACGAGGACATCTTCACCTCACCCACAGGGGTGCCTCTGCACTGTCAGGTCAAGCACCCTATTGACTTGACCCCAGGTGCGCCATTACCCAATGGAACGATCTATAGGCGCTTTATTTTGGAGAATGATGAAATCAAGACGCAGATTTAGGAGCTGCTGCAGAAAGGTCACATCCAGCCAAGTTCATCACCCTGTGGGAGCCCAATCATGTTGGTACAGAAGAAGGATGGGACTTGGAGACTCTATATTGACTATCAAGCGCTGAACAAGATCATTTTCCAGAATAGGTACTCGATCCCATGGATTGATGACCTTCTGGACCAACTCAAAGGGGAAAAATATTTCAGCAATATCGACTTGAAGTCTGGGTATCACCAGGTACCAATCGAACCCTCTGATGTGTGGAAGACTAACTTCAAAGCCAAGGAGGGCCTTTTCGAATGGATCATCATGCCTTTTGGGTTGGTGAATGCTCCTGAAACCTTCATGAGGTTGATGGATGACATCTTGCGTCCATTCACCAACTCATTTGTAGTGGTGTACTTGGATGACATTATGATCTTCAACCAGACTTGGGAAGAGCACCTCCACCACATTCGAGAAGTCCTCCAAACACTACAGCAACACAAGTTGTGTGCCAATTTAGAGAAGTGCACTTTTGGCATGAACCAGGTTCAATATCTGGGATACATTATTAATGAAAGGGGGGTGCATGTGGATCCAGCCAAGATCCAAGTCATTTGGGATTGGCCAGCCCCAACCACTCTAACAAAGCTTTGTAGCTTTCTGGGTCTTGCTAATTTCTACCGCAGGTTCGTGTTGGGATTCTCTCATATCACTTGGCCCTTGAGTCAAGTCACCAAGGGAGGAGCATGTAATATTCCTAAACTAGCATGCAGCTAATAGGAATATTATTTTTTCTCTTAAAATCTAGTTAGATGAATAAATGGGCAAAGAGGCTCATAAGATTGCTTAAGTAGAAATAAAATCCCTCCTAATGTGAAAAGGGATCATGTAATAACAAGATCAAGCATCCACATGTGTGAAAAGGGTATTAAATGTGTGGAAAAAGTCAATTTTGACCAAGTCAACAACATTTTTATATGAGGAGTGGATCCTAAATCAAAGACAACTCAATGTGAATGAAGATCAATCTAGCTAGTCAAAATGAAGACACCTTGAGTGTGAAAGGAGACAAGGCATGGAGATCTAGTCAAGATTGACTAAATCAAACAGTGCTGTAAATATATGAACAAGACTAATGGAGACAATGTAATTTTGGTGGAGGAGCCTTTGCATGGAAGCAACCTCATAATGGGGTGGGACCCTTGGTGAGGAAGCTCATCAACTATATAATGGAGGGGATGGAAACCATATGGGGCATGATCGATGATTATATTGTATGTGTTATGTTTAGACTTCTTTGCATACTTTGGCTATTTAGCTAAGTTTGCAACACTGTTTAGTGCAAGGGTTTTCGCATGCGGGAATTCCCCCCTCTTGCTTGGAGATCTTGTTTAAGAAATATGAGGAGAGGATTTTGTGCTTCATTTTCCACTATCTAGTGTTAGGCCAAGAAGTTACCTTCAGAAACAAATCATGTCTTTTAGAAACTGCATTATTTCTTAAGGTGTTGCAGTGGAGGGGTTTAATCCCTTGTTTTGAGAGCTAGTTTCCTAGGAGGAGGACCAGCCTTCTTCCGGAAAAGCTAGAAAAAGAAGCTACATCCATTTATTTGCATGTTCAGCCAATTTTCTATAGTGCTTCAACCATACAGCATGATTCAGCCATAGATCTGCAGCAGCTATTTTATGTTCATAATTTCTGTCAAGAAACCCTTGCCGGGTCATCTTGGATATATGTAAAAAGAGACTAAATCTTTGTTTTTATGCCCCATTGAGTAATATAATAGAAGATTTGATTTTTCTCTCCATTTTCTGAGTATAACCTTCCAATAAATTCACTGAATCTTTATGCAATAATTTCTGTGTGTTGCAGTCTTGGGTTTTCAGTGTTTTTGGGCTGTTCTGAGCATGGGGGGCCTGTTTAACTAGGAAAAAGTCATTTTTTTCTGATATCCTCTTAGATATAAGTTCAATAATGTTAGATCTAATGGATTCATGGGCTGAATTTTTCTTTTTAAACTCATATTTCTAAAAAATGCATTTTCTGTGCAAGTATTGTTGAATCTCCAATTTTGGGATATTATAAGATATTCCCATTATTGTTGATTTTCCCTATTTTGGGATATTACAGTGGTATCAAAGCCTTAATCTTGGCTCATATTGTGTTTAATTCCTCATCTTATGGGTGTGAGAATTCAGCCACATCATTAGATTTACAACGCTCTATCAGCCACTTTTTCATGAAGAAGAGGAAGAAGGAAGGAGATGTGCCAAAGAAGGAGAGTCTTGGTGATTATTTGCAGGAGTATGAAGATCAATCTAAGGAGTTCAAATATCACTTGAACTTCCAAGGGTTTTTCAAGATCAAGGAGGAAAGAAGGAGCAAGCAGCAAGGTGTGGGTAGATTCTTCTTATCTACTTTTGATGTATCACCTAAATGTCCAACTACGGCTTGGGTGAAGGAGCTAGACACCTATGTACAACAACATCAAGTTTAAGAAAAGGAGGCCATCAAAGTAGCAGCGCTACATCTTGAGGGTAAGGCTTATGCTTGGTGGTTGTTTTAATCTTTTTAATTAAAAAATGAAAATACAACTACTTATGCAAAGTTCATTAGAAGAGTAGTGGAAAGGTTTGATGAAAAATCTTATGAAACACCTTCTACGGAATCTGTCAAACCAAATCAAACAAAATTTTTGCATGGATTGGAAGGGTCCCTAAATTCAGCTCCATTTCAGAAAACCATTGAAGGGGATGGAAACTTGTATGATATATTTCCAAGGGCAAAGTCCCCATTTCATGAAGATCTTTCTTCTCAAGAGGAAGACATGGAGATTCCTCCTTCAAAAGAAGACCAAGATCTAAGGTCTCTTATTGATGATGAGGCATTTTCAACTATTGAAGAGGAGGAAGAGAAGGTTGAAGATAATAACGCAGTCTTGACAAGAGCACATCTAGGACCTCATGAAGAGGAATATGGAGCACTTGCTCCAAGGAGGGAAACTCTTGCACTCTTGCAAGGAGTTCCAAAGAATCTCACATATGGAGATTGTGGCACAACCCATGTGCAGCATGTGCCATCATTGTCAAATGGTGAGATCTTGAAGTTGGAAGAAGGAAACGAGGAGGGAAAGTATCACATGATGAGGAGCATATACCCCTCTCTATTTCAGAAGTTTGATGTACAAAGAAGGCAAGAGGATTTATGTAATGAAGGCAAGGACAAATCTGTCCACACACATACACATCTTGCTCTATGCCTTGATGTTTCTTTACATGGAGGCATTCCATCAGGGAGACCTCTTGATGGGAGGAAAACTAAAGTGTTCTCTCAAATATGGGAAACATTTGAATACTTGGCTAAGGAAGGAGCTTTGGGAGAAACTAGCACAGTGTAGAGAATATTTTATGGATTCAAAGATGAGATAAGCAATTTTCTGAAATGGACATTGCTATCTCCCACTCATCTATTTGCGCTGAAAGAAGGAAATTCAGAAATCTATGATGGCATAGACATGATGTCATGGGGAAACTCCATATCCTTGGGGCAGCCAATGATATTTCCACTCACAAAAGATATTTCTGAACATGACACAAGGATATTAACACTCTTGCATGCATGGGCCAAATTCAGGAAGTTTTGGAAGACAAGGACTTTCCAAGGGGAGGTTGGCTTCCATCTACTTCAATATTGTCTTGAGCAAGATCAGTTGCAAAGAAGGGAGAAAAAGGAAGTTGATAGTACTCCAACATGTGACTTTGACATCAAGCATGTCAAAGAGGGGAGCCATGCTATGACAGGGGCTGCATTTCATATTTCTATAGCGCTGTCATTGTTGGGGAGCCTAGATCCTTATTGGGATTCCCAACTCTTGATGGAATACTCCAAGGACCTTTTCACATGTAAGGTTCTTGATGGGAAAGTGATGGATGGGAGGTATAAAGTAGTTGAAGGAGTCATTTATTCCCATGTACTGTTTAGCTAATTTTTCTGCACTGTTTAGTACAAGGGTTTTTGCATGCGGAAATTCCCCACACTTGCTTGGAGATCTTGTTTAAGAAATTTGAGGAGAGAATTTTGTGCTGCATTTTCCACTATCTAGTGTTAGGCCAAGTAGTTACCTTCAGCAAAAATGAAGTCCCTTTCAGAAACTGCATTATTTCTTAAGGTATTGCAGTGGAGGGGTTTAATCCCTTGTTTTGAGAGCTAGTTTCCTAGGAGGAGGATCAGCCTTCTTTCGAAAAAGCTAGAAAAAGGAGCTACAACCATTTCTTTGCATGATCAGCCATAATTATGTAGTGCTTCAGCCATATAATGTGATTCAGCCATAGATCTACAACATATATTTTATGTACATCATTTCTGTTAAGAAAACCTTTCCGAGTCATCTTGGATCTACGTAAAAAGAGACTAAATATCTGTTTTTATGCCTCATTGAGTAATATAATAGAAGATATGATTTTTCTCTCCATTTTATGAGTATAACCCTCCAATAAATGTGTTGTCTCTTTATGTAATAATTTCTGTGTGTTGTAGTCTTGGGGTTTCAGTGTTTTTGGGCTATTTTGAGAATGGGAGGCTTGTTTAACTAGGAAAAAGTCATTTGTTTCTAATCTCCTCTTAGATATAAGTTCAATAATGTCAGATCTAATGGATTCATGGGCTGCATTTTCTGTTTAAACTCATATTTCTGAAAAATTCATTTTCTGTGCAAGTATTGTTGAATCTCCAATTTTGGGATATTATAAGATATTCCCATTATTGCTGATTTTCCCTATTTTGGGATATTACAGAGCGAAAGAAAAATTATTTTCATCGGAATCTCAATAGAAGGCATTCGTAGAATTGAAACATCACCTTTGTTCTACCCCAGTGCTCACATTACCAGACTTGGAACAACCATTTGAGATTGAGACAGATGCCTCTGACTATGCTATTAGGGCAGTTCTTACTCAATAGGGGCATCTAGTGGCATATCACAGTGAGACATTGTCTGACACAGTTTGAAAGTATCCCACTTATGACAAAGAAATGTATTCCGTTGTGCAGGCTTGTCGACAATGGAAGCATTACATTTTTGGGAAGGAGACAATCATCCACACAGACCACTGACCCTTGTAGTTCATACAGACACAAGGGAAGTTGCAGAACGATCGCCATCAGAAGTGGTCCACATATCTGCTACAATTTTATTTGAGCATCAAGTACAAGAAGGGTAGCACCAATAATGTTGTAGACTGCCTTAGGCGACCACCGATTGTGGCCATAACCACCGTTCTCAACTCTTGTAGGCACGAGACTTCTGATTGGCCGCTTCTCTACAAGAGCGATCCAGAATTCAGCCACACATACAAGGCACTCTTTGGGGGTACGCAAGTTCCAAATTTTCACCTCCAAGATGCACTGTTATGTCACCTAGGACACCTTTGTGTTCCTTCAAGCGAGCATGCCAAGATGATATGGGAAGCACACTATAGTCAAGTCACTAGGCATTTTGGGGTCGAGAAAATAGTGGCAGTACTACAGAAGTATTTCTATTGGCCGAACCTTCGACAGGATGTCGGGAAGTACATTAGATCCTACACTGCTTGCGCTATTGCCAAACTGACCATCAAGAAGCAAGGGCTCTATACTCCGCTACCTACCCCTATTCGACCTTGGGAATCCATCTCCATGGATTACATGTCAGGCCCTCATTCTAATAAGCATGGAAATGATTGCGTTTTCGTGGTCGTTGACAGATTCTCGAAGATGGTCATTATGGTGGCCTGAAAGAAGAATATCATAGTAGAAGCCACTGCTAAACTCTTCTTTGAACAAGTGTGGGTGCACTTTGGGATCCCACATTCTATCATATCAGAATGTGACAACAGGTTCCTCAACACATTTTGGTGTAGCCTCTGGTCATTGTTGGACACCAAGCTCTCCAAGTCCACAACTTTCCATCCCCAAACTAATGGCTAGAAAGAGGTCATCAACAGATTGATTATACACATTTTGTGCATGTACAATTCAAAGCATCCACACACTTGGGATGAGATCCTCCTCTATGTACAACACAGTTATAACCAAGCTCTCCAGAGCTCAACCAGCCACAACCCCTTTCAGGTGGGCTTGGGATTCCAGCCACTATGTCCCATTGATGTAGCCATGCCATTTGCGGCTACTCAGGCCAATTCGGCTCATGTTTGAAGCTGAAAAAGTGAAAAAATTCATCGAGCGCATTAGCACATCCACCAACAGGTTCATGACATATTGAACAGAGCAAATGCTAAGTACAAGCAATGGCATGATCAACATCGGGTGCCACACAACTTCTAGGTGGGTGAAAAAGTGTGGCTACATTTGCAGAAGGAGTGCCTCATTGGACCCCACCACAATCTTTACCTGCTCCAATATGGGCCATACACCATCACCAAGGCTGTAGGGAATAATGCATTCAAGCTCATTATTCCACCATTCCTTGGTCTGCACCCAGTATTCAATGTAGAATGCCTTCATCCCTACTTCCCACCTTTACTGGACACCTCTGACATTGCAGAAGAACTCACACCAAAAGAGTTAAACCCAGACTGCATGGAACAGGCCACCACAGATTGCATCATGTACATGCAAATTAAGAACACTCACCAATAGAAGATCCAATTATATCGGGTTGTCAAAGCTAGCCAACTCCTGCACCAAGGTAAGTGGTTCACTAGGGACCAAGTTCAACAGAAGTTTCCTCATCTCATGGAGGAACTCAATGCAGTAGGGAGCATTGCTTCCTAAGGGGGGAGGAATGATCCAGGTAGATATTGGTGGCCAACCGTCTATTCCACTTGGGGCCCCACCATTGTCTCTTTCAATTTTTCAGTTTCGGCACAACTTACTATTTTTAGTAGTTTTTTGGGTCATAAACTTCCGGAGCTGTTTTGAGGCCCTAAACAATGTTTATTGGGCATTGTTTGTCTAGATAATATGATTCTATTCTAGAATCAATATTTGCAGCAACAATTGTATTCCTCGGATAGATCTTTCTAACGATGTATCATGTGCGTCAAATGGAGATAGTATGCCAAAGTTACATCCCTGGGAAGTTGAAACACCAATTTACCCAAACGGGGCCCATAGTTTTGGCGCTTCATCTCCTAGGGTTAGGTTTTTGGAAGTTTAGGGTTTTCCATTGTTTCTAAATAGTAAATAGGCCCTTGAGCCTCTTTGTAACTTATTTTAGAGGCCTATAGATGCCACATATCTTCTCAGAGATAAGCTACCAGCGCCCTAGCTAGTTTATTTCCATTCTGTCGGTAAGCAAATTTCAATTCTTTGATATTAATGAAATGAAGTGTTATTTCTGCTGCATCTTTGTATTTATGGTTATATGTCTATTCTGTTGTGTTCCTACATAAATCTGGATCAAAGAGTATGCTACTTCAGGAGAAGTAGTGGACATTACTGTCTACAGGAAGCTAGTGGGTTCACTGAGGTACTTAGTGAACACCTGACCAGACATTTACTACGTAGTTAACTAACTGAGTCAAGCTATGGTTAAGCTGACCAAGCTCTTTTGGAAGGTAGGGAAGCATGTCTTGAGATATCTCAGGGGCACTACAGAGTATGGATTATAGTACAGATAGACAAAGGGAGTGAAGCTTCAAGGCTTCACAGATGCAGATTGGGGAGGCAGTCCATCAGACAGAAAGAGCACATCAGGAGGGATCTTTAGCATAGGATCTACAACAGTTTCTTGGTACAACAAGAAGCAACGATCGGTGGCAATCAGGTCAGTCGAGGAAGAGTACAAGATAGCAAGTCAAGCTACATGTGAGGCCATCTGGATGAGAAAGATCCTGGTTGGTTTGTTTGGTTCTTAGATGGATCCGAATGTGATACATTGTGATAACAAGAGTTGAATTAAACTCTTGGCTAATCCGGTATTCCATGCAGAGTACTTCTATTAGTTATGGAGTTTGAATTGCAGTTGATGCATTAGCTTAATGCATGAGTAATCAGTTAATTCTGTTAGGTGAGTTAGAGTCAGTTGAACTAGTTGTTATTATTATTATTATCCAATTTTAAGGTCACGACCAAGCCAGACACCAAATTAGTGTATGATACCCCCTTGTTTGTGGGATAAGGGACCCACCTCCGCGCAACGCTTTGAATGCTAATTCTACAGAGGGATACATACTATACCCCCCTCTAGTTTTGAACCTGTAACCTCTTAGGTGGAAACACATGCTCTTAACCATAGACCCACTCAAGGTGTAACTGTTTGTTGCACTGGTGAGAGATCAAGTGAATTAAATATTATTTAATTCAAAATAACTCATATTCCATGAAACTGATGATTTACTATTAATAGCTGCATGCATGTCAGTTCCATTGGAGACCCAGTTGAGACAAAGGTTAAAGGGATGTTAACTATCAGTTGTGTGATTAGTAGGTTGCCCACATGCAACTAGACATCCATTGGATTTCCCATGATCCTTGCGAAAATTTTGAAGGCCAAATTTCCTAAAGAATAGGGATTTCATTCATCAAGAATTACGCAAGCAAGGAAGGTTGTTTAGACGCTAAGAATTGGCTAAGTGTTGGCCAGTTTTGTCTAAGATATTATGAGACGATTGTGAGAGTGCATGAGACTCTTGTGAGAAGAGTTCATTGTAATTGTTTCATGATTCCATGGTTTATATTAGAAGATAGAGGGGTTTTGAGCAGAGATATTTCCGCGGGAAATTATATGTATTGTGGTTTAATTTTGTTTTTTATTTTCTTAATGTGATTGTTGATTGTGTTTAATTTCCGCAATTGATTTATAGAAGGATTCAATATCTAGATTTAATACATTGTTAGATCCGATTGAATCCATTGATATACACATGTTTGTATAATTTATACACATGTAGTCCCCATCTTGTTATTATTGTGCCCCATAGGTGTAGCCCCATTATTATTATTGTTGTGCCCACGTGATCCCCATATGGTGATATTGTAACCTCTTAGACTCCTATATATAAAAGGTATGTTTTTTCATTTGTATCATCCAAGAATTGTTCATTTATGTAAGTAAAGGAGTTTTCCCCCTCAAAGAGGTTTATTTATAAGTTGTTGATCTCAATTTTATTCTATTTTGTGAGTTGATTGCATAACAATATAGTAACCACCTCCTTCTAACCAGTGTTTTGTTGGGGGTTGGGAGGGGGTGTTTACATATTTTATAGCTTAAAGAAAGGTTGTAAGCCATAAAACTCATGAATATCTAAAGTAAATGGAAACATATGCTATAATAAATTAGCTAAGGGAATTTTATCAACCAATCATATTCATATAATTAATTCTATATTTCATGAGGGAGTTCACAATCACATAGATCTAAAGGTTCAACGTAACCAATAAGGCATATTAAGAAAATTATTCACCATGAACATACAAAATTATTAGCAACCTTCCATAGGAAATATTAATCAATACATTTACACATCACATATCAAACAATTTAATCATTAATAGTCCTGTGGACAAAAAAAATTGCTTCTTATCTATTGAAATCGAATGGTTGGAAACTTAAGGAAGGACTTCAACTCTCCACCTAACCATAGGATAACTACATTGAAATTTTTCTTATAGATGGCCACCCCTGAGCTAGATTCAGATTCGTAGGAGCGATTTTATCAAGGGAATCTCACAATGATATTGAATCAAATAGATAAGAGAGGGAGTGCACTATACAGGTTGTTTATAAATTGACCTCAAGTAATAAGAACCATGGTGACTCTTCTACATCTCTAAAATTTAATCAGAGGGACTCACCCAAGGCTCAGTTGAAGTACTTCTTAGTTATATGAGAATGAATTCACTATATAGGTGGTTTATCAACTATATTTTCAAGGAAATCAACATAAGAGTCTAGAGTCCACTATCCAGGTTGTTTATCAACTTACTTAGGAAGCACTAAGTGGTTTATCAGCTTCCTTAGTCAGCACTTAGTGGTTTATCAATCCTTTTCATCAAGCATCATAATGACTCAACTTACCTTCCTAGTGGTTTATCAACCTTCAAAAAAGCACCCAAGTGGTTTATTAGCCCATTAAACAAGCACCAAGTGGCTTATCATATTTCCAACAAGCATTAATAGGTTTATTAACTTGCTCTACAAGCATTAAGTGAATCAAATATCTACCAAGCATTCACTAGCCAACCAACACAGGCATAAAACATTGGCCTCAACAAAATCACAAGGAATGATCTCCCAATCACATAGACCTCGCTTGAGACTTTTTCTTCTCCTATTGCTAGTACAAGAGTGCTTCCTTTTCTATGCATTCTCCTCCCATTTTTTTTCCCCTTGTCACTTCTTTGCTTCTCTTTTTTTCATTCCCCGAGTTCTACACACATTCTCTTACTCTTCCCTTTATTTTTGCATGTTGATTCCCATTCTCTACTACAAATTCATCCTCTTTTTCTCACCTCCCATGGGGAAGGGGAAAGTATGGGTGTCATCCTCCATTTAGGCGTCCCATACCAAAAATTCACTTGTTGTGCAGGCCATTAAATTTGTTAAGGATATAGGTAAAGGTAAGTAAATGAGGTGGGTGTTTCTAGGTTTAAACACATCACAAGAAACCTCTCCTCCTCAAATATATGAATCCATGTCCTCTCCTTTATCCGAGTCATAGTTTTCATTTTTACATAAAATACATAAAAATATTTACATAGTGACATTTACATGGGGTGTAGCAAAAGGGGTTGTTACATAAAATACATTGTGTCTAATAAAATTTCTCTAGAAAAATTTGGCTTCCTTCAAAGATGCCAAATTCATGAAGTCATCAGCCTAGCCCAAGAAGGCCTTCAATCCATCCATTCAAAAAATAAAAAATATTGCTTATATAAATTTGATCTATCAAAGGCCTTTGATCAGATACATTGGCTTTACATAATATTACTTTCAATTAAATTATTTTTATGCCACTCCTTTGTCACTTGGGTATTGAATTGTATCAACTCTAGCTCCTCCTTCTAATGAATGGAGTTTCCTCCCCTTTTTCCATGAGGAAAGAGGACTAAGAAATGGATGTCCCCTTTCTCTCATCCTTATTCTCCTTGTTGCAGAAGGTCCAAGTAGATTAATTAATGATAAAAATTCCAAAGGAGGATTCAAAGGGGGTTTTACCTCCCAAATCCACATTCTTTCACATTTGTTATTTGTAGATGTTATTTTGATATTTTCCAAGGGCATTTTATCCCATCTCCAAACTCTAAAAGCTCTGCTATAAATTTTCTCTTATGTTATAATTTTAACCATAAATTATGAAATATCTGCTATATTTAGATGGGGGATCTTAGCCAGAGAGTGAATGATACAGGAATACCTATTTTATACCATGTTTTCAACCTTGGGGTTGAGTCTTAAATATCTTGGTTCACCCTAAAACCAAATATATACCAGGAAATTAGATTGGACATGGATCCTAGAAAAGGTGGCAAAAAGACTGCATATCTAGTGCAACAAAGGGATTTCCAGTGTAGGGAGGTGATGTGTAAGTTGGTCTTAGAAGAAAATTATATCTTTTAAACTTCTGTAACATGGATCATTTGGGTATCCTTAAAAATAAAGTAAATAACTAGAATGTTGGGTGTGGAGCCTGATTATATTGTTTACTTTGTATCACAACATTGGACCCCTGTACCTTAAAAGGGGCGACAATGTCGCCCGTAATTAATCGTTGTTGTGGGGGTCCAGGGGGGGCGACAGTGCTTTTTGGAGCCCCTCCCTGGCAGGGGGTTTCCGGGGCAGCGCCCCCGAAGCTAAAAACAGATTTAAAATTGCCTTGTAAAAGTACAGTAATTTCTAGCCAATCTGGGTTGTTCATAGGCGGATGATCTGACAGTAGAAGTTATGTTTAGTTTAGGGTTTTTTGCCCTAGAAGGCAACCCCCTTGTATATATGAGGGTATTGTATTGTGCCTGTGTATTATGTGTGTATTATCAGAGCGAGAAACAGATAGGGAGACTGTGAGAGAGAACAGAGGATATTACAGCAAATCTGCTGTAGGTTTTGTCTCTTTAATTTTTGCTGGATAATAGAAAGGAAGGACTGGCTGTTCAGGGTGGACGTAGCCCAAAATGGGTGAACCACGTATATTTGTGTCTCTTTGGTTTTTATGTGTTTTGTGTGCTTGTATTTTTCACATATTTTATGTGTTGCATTGCTCCATAATATATAATTTTCTAACAACTGGTATTAGAGACGAAGGTATATTTGGCTGATAAACTCGCAGGAAAGAAGGGTTTCCTATTTCGAGTGGGAGAAATGGTGGAAGATGGTAAGTTTAGGGTAGAGAAATTTAACGGCCAAAAATTCCCGCTGTAGAAGATGCAAATGGAAGATTATTTGTATCAGAAAGATCTGTACCTACCATTGAGCGGAAAAACAAAGAAGCCGACGGCCATGACAGATGTGGAATGGAAAATTCTCGATAGAAAGGCACTCGGAACAGTACGGTTGTGCCTTGCGGCGTCAGTCACCTTCAATATTTCGAAGGAAACAACAACAGAGGGTTTGATGCAGACGTTGGCGAAACTATATGAAAAACCCTCGGCCTCAAACAAGGTATTTCTTATGAAACGACTATTTAATATGAAGATGTTGGAAGGTGGATCTGTTGCATACCATTTAAATGATTTCAATACAGTTACCAGTCAGTTAAGTTCTGTAGGGGTAAACTTTGATGATGAAGTTAAAGCTCTGTTATTCTTGTGCTCATTGCCAGAGAGTTGGAATGGTTTAGTAATGGTTTAGTAAGTTAAAGCTCTGTTATTCTTGATGATGTTGTCGGTGCTATCCTTAGCAAGGAAATGTGACGGAAAATCTCCAGTAATACATCGGGTAATGCTTTGAGTGCCGAGTCTAGGGGAAGGAGAATGGAAATAGGAAAGAGCTCGGGATATCATAGTAAATCAAGGAAAGGCAGATCCAAATCCAGATCGAGGATAGTGTGCTGGAAATGCAGAAAGAGAGGACACCTAAAGAAAGATTGTAGATCTTGGAAGGGAAAAGAAGGAGACACACAACAAGAAAACAATCATGAAGCAAATGTGACAGGTGATGTGTTACAAGATGCTTTGATTCTTTCTTTCGAAAATGTTATTGATTCTTGGGTTGTAGATTCAGGGGCTTCATTCCATGCCACACCTGATAAGAAATATTTTCATGACTATGTTCAAGGAGATTTTGGACAAGTTCATTTAGGTGATGATAAACCCTGTAAAATTGTTGGGATGGGTAAAGTTCTTGTAAAACAATAGAATGGAAACCAATGGCTACTAAAGGAGGTAAGGCATGTTCCATATCTGAAGAAAAATATGATTTCAACAGGGCAGTTAGGCGGTGAAGGTTGTGTGACAACTTTCACGGATAAAAATTGGAAGGTCACCAAAGGAGCCCTGGTAATAGCAAAAGGCGAAAAGGTTGGTACATTGTATTTATGCAATGGTATTTCTAACTCTGTTAATGCTTTAACTTCCAAAGGAGCAGATGTAGAATTATGGCATCATAGGCTCGGACACATGAGTGAGAATGGGATGAAGATTCTTCACTCAAGAAATTTGTTGCCAGGTTTGAAGAATCTTGATTTGGATTTCTGTGAAAATTGCATTTATGGAAAACAAAAGAGAGTCAGATTTCTCAGAGTTGGGAAAGAACAGAAGAGCGAAAAATTTGAGCTTGTGCATACATATGTATGGGGACCTGCTCAGGTATCATATCTTGGTGGCTCTCGCTATTATGTTACGTTTATTGATGATGCAACTAGAAAAACTTGGATTTATTGTATTCAAAATAAATCTGATGTATTTGATACTTTCAAGAAATGGAAAGCTTTGGTTGAGATTGAGACAGGAAATAAGTTGAAGTGTCTCAGATCAGACAATGGAGGTGAATATTGCAGCATAGAGTTTGATAGGTACTGTTCAGAGCATGGAATTCGTAGAGAGAAGACAATTCCAATAACACCACAAGAAAATGGTGTGTCAGAAAGGATGAACAGAACAATCATGGAGCATGCAAGGTGCATGAGATTGCATGCAAGATTGCCTTTTCAATTTTGGGCAGATGCTGTAGATATTTCTGTTTATCTAATAAAAAGAGGGCCTTCAAGTTCCTTGGATGGTGGTATTCCAGAGGAAGCATGGACAGGTAAAAAGGTAAAATACTCTTTTTTAAAGCATTTTGGTTGTGAGGCCTGTGTCCATATTAATAAAGAAAATAGAACAAAGCTTGAGGCAAAATCAAAGAAATGTACCTTTATTGGATATGGTGTTAATTATTTTGGTTATCGCTTATATGATTATGAAAATCACAAAATCATTAGGAGCAAAGATGTAATATTCAATGAAAAGGTCTTGTATAAGAATCAGTTGCAGGAAAAGAAACAAAAAAAAGAAAGCAAGGAATACACAGTTCTTGATGAGATAACTGAAAAAGTAAAGGTGCCTAAAAATAATAATAATCAACAACCATAGCAGCAGCAACCACCACAACAGCAACAGGCACCTCAAACACCTGAAAGTGGTGTTAGAAGATCTACCAGGATAAGTAGACCCCCTGAACGATATTCTCCTTCATTATATTATTTATTGTTGACTGATTCTGGTGAACCTGAATGTTATGAAGAAGCAATGCAGGTTGAAAGCAGGAAGAAGTGGGAGCTAGCCATGGAAGAAGAGATGGACTCCTTAATGCATAACCAGACTTGGGACTTAGTCAGGTTTCCTGCAGGTAAAACTGCATTGCAGAATAAATGGGTTTATAGGCCGAAGGAAGAAGATGGAGGAAAACAGAGGTACAAAGCTAGACTTGTGGTGAAGGGGTTTGCATAGAAGAAAGGTATTGATTTTGATGAAATATTTTCTCCTGTTGTTAAGATGAATTCAATCAGAACTATCTTAAGTCTTGTAGCAGCGGAAGATTTACATCTTGAACAGTTAGATGTAAAGACAAAATTTCTCCATGGAGATTTGGAGGAAGAGATATACATGCAGCAACCAGAAGGATATGAGGTAAAAGGGAAAGAAAAATTGGTGTGCAGGTTAAAGAAGAGCTTGTATGGCTTAAAATAGGCTCCAAGGCAGTGATATCTAAAATTTGACAAGTTTATGTCCGAACAAGGTTATACTAGATGTCACTCTGATCATTGTGTTTATCTAAAAAGGAAAAATGATGGTAGCTATATTATATTGTTATTGTATGTAGATGACATGCTTGTTGCAGGATCTAACATGCAGGAAATAAATGTGCTCAAAAGAAAATTGGCAAATTCATTTGCAATGAAGGATTTGGGAGCTGCAAAAAAAATCCTTGGTATGAGGATAACTAGAGATAGGAAAAATCGCAAATTAACACTGTCTCAGAATGAGTACATAGAAAAGGTGTTGAAAATATTTAATATGCAGAATGAAAAACCAGTTAGTACACCTTTTGCTAGCCATTTCAAACTTAGTAAGGAGATGTGCCCCAAGACCCAAGAAGAAATGGACTATATGTCTAAAGTTCCATATGCATTAGTAGTTGGAAGCTTAATGTATGCCATGGTCTGCACAAGGCTTGATATTGCACATGCAGTGGGACTTGTAAGCATGTACATGAATAATCCAGGAAAAGAACATTGGATGGCAGTAAAATGGATTCTCAGATATTTGAGAGGTACCACAAATCAAGCATTATGCTTTGGTGGTTCAAACATTGCTCTACAGGGATATGTTGATGCAGATATGGCAAGTGACAGAGATAACAGGAGGAGCACTACATGATATGTATTTACTGTAGGTGGAACAGCTGTCAGTTGGGTTTCAAAAATCCAAAGTGTTGTTGCACTTTCAACAACAGAAGCAGAGTATGTTGCTGCTACAGAGGCTAGTAAAGAAATGATTTGGTTACAAAGGTTTATGGATGAATTGGGTAAGAAGCATGATATGGGCACACTATACAGTGATAACCAAAGTGCTATTCATCTTGCAAAGAACTCAGCATTTCATTCCAGGACTAAACACATACATCTCAAGTACCATTTCATACGGTCAGTATTGGAAGATGGAGAGTTGAAGCTGGAAAAGATACACACTAGCCAAAATCCCGCAGATATGCTAACAAAAGTTGTAACCAGGGAGAAACTAAGAATGTGCTCAGTTTCAATTGGTCTTCAAGGATGACGATGAAGATGAGGAACAACCAGGTCCAAAGAGGAGTAATTTTCCAGCAAATGAAGCAGCAGTGGAGTTGCTACAATCAGTCTCTAAGTGGGAGATTGTTGGGTGTGGAGCTTGATTATCTTGTTTACTTTGTATCACAGCATTGGACCCCTATACCTTAAAAGGGGCGGCAACGCCGCCCGTAATTAATCGCTACTGTGGGGGGTCCAGGGGGGGTGGAAGTGATTTTCGGAGCCCCCCCTTGGCGGGGGGTTTTGGGGGTAGCGCCTCCGAAGCTAAAAACATATGTAAAATTACCTTGTAAAAGTATAGTAATTTCTAGTCAATCTGGGCCGTTCATAGGCGGATGATCTGACGGTAGAAGTTATGTTTAGTTTAGGGTTTTTTTCCCTATAAGGCAACCCCCTTGTATATATGAGGGTATTGTATTGTGGCTGTGTATTATGTGTGTATTCTCAGAGCGAGAAATAGATAGGGAGACTGTGAGAGAGAACAGAGGATATTACAGCGGATCTGCTGTAGGTTTTGTCTCTTCAATTTTTTCTGGATAATAGAAAGGAAGGACTGGCTGTTTGGGGTGGACGTAGCCCAAACTGGGTGAACCACGTATATCTGTGTCTCTCTGGTTTTTATGTGTTTTGTGTGCTTGTATTTTTCGCATATTTTATGTGTTGCATTGCTCCATAATATATAATTTTCTAACATAGAATGTTTTTATGGGTGGGAAATGAAGCAGGGAAAATTTTAAGGATGGAAATGTATTTTAAAATTTAGAAACTTTTGCGAATCTCACTAGTACATAATATGCAATTTATAAAATTATTAAACACTTTTTTGTAAAAGTATTTAAATTTATAATAATTTAATATAGTCTCTATATAAAATTTTGGTGATTTTTAAGGTAAAAAAATTTTATACTATAAAATTTGGGCGAATAAGTTTTAGAAAAAATGGAAATTAACGAATTTTTTTTTGGAAAATGTTGTGAAACCAACTCCAAAAATAGAAGAAAAGAGATATCAATTCCTTAGAAATAAGCCACTTCGAGGGGGCAACCTCCAATACATTACATTAATGAACATTCTTGAATGATACAAATTACAAAACCTCCTTTCTATATATAGGAGTCCATGGGGCCACAATGTAATCCTAGCCGACCCAACAATAATAATTTAAGGGCACAATAATAACAATATGGGGGTTACATGGGTACAATAATAATAATAAGGGGGTTACACTAACAACATTCAAGGGCTATACTAGTAATATAGGGACCTAACATGCCCCTCTCCTTCAAAAAAGTGTTGTCAACGCTTGAGTAGCTCTAGGTGCTTATGTATAAAATTCTCATCCTGTCATGTAGAATCTTTAGTGGGTAAGTTCTTCCACTTGATGAGATACTCTGAAATTGATCGTTTTCGTAGCTATCAATTTCTTGTTTCCGTGACTGCTACAAGTTCCAATATGATTTTTCCTTCCTCATCAAGTTCTGGAAATATTGTTTGAACTGGAAGATTTTCACCTATAACCTTCTTTAAGCATGAAACATGGAAAACTGGATGCACTCGTGAAGAAGCAGGAAGCTCCAATCTGCATGCCATAGTACCAGTCTTTTGCAACACCTTGTAAAGACCATAGTACTTTGGTGATAATTTATTATCCTTCCTAGCTTGCTTAAGGGACATTTGTTTGTATGGTTGTAGTCGTAAAAATACCTAGTCTCCTACATCAAAAGTTCTCTCGCTGCGATGTTGATTTGCCTGTTGTTTCATTCGATTTTGTGCCAAATTCAGGTTATCCTTTAAGAGTTGGAGAAATTCTTGTTGATGCTTGATGTGATCTTCCACTTCTTGAACCTTCGAATTTTCTCTTAAAGATGATGTGATGGATGGTGGATGATATCCATAAAGTGCCATAAATGGGGTCATTTTTGCTGCAGTATGGAAGGAAGTGTTATACCACCATTCAGCAAGAGGTAACCACTTGACCCATTGTGTTTGTTTATCAGATACAAAACAAAGAATATATCCTTCCAAACATTTATTTACTATCTCAGTTTGACCATCAGATTGAGGATGATAAGATGAGCTATGAGCTAATTGAGTACCCAAACAAGAAAATAACTCCGTCCGAAAATTTCCAGTAAAAATGGGATCTCTGTCGCTCACAATAACCCTTGGGCTTCCATGTAGCTTTTGAATTCTGTCCATAAATGTAGTAGCAACTGTACTTGTTTTAAATGGATGAGATAATGCACAAAAGTGTGCATACTTGGTAAGTCTATCAACTACCACCATGATGACACTCTTTCCTTCAGACTTAGGTAAACCTGTGATAAAATCCATTGAAATCTCCTCCCAATGTTGACTTGGAATGGATAAAGGTTGTAGAAGACCCAGGGTATTAATTGTCTCAAATTTATTCTGCTGGAAAACCTAACATTCCGCCACAAACTTTTGAATATCAGATTTAAGGCCATCCCAAAAAAATTCTTTATTCACCTTGTGGTAAGCTTTTAAAAATCCCGAGTGTCCTCCTAAAGGAGAAGTGTGCAATTCCAAAAGAATATTTTGTTTTAGTTGGGAATTCTTACAAAGATATAAGCGATATTTGTACCATAAGGAATCATTTTTTCAACTAAATTTATCAGATGTACTAGGATCTTGCTACAACTTTTGAATGAGTGTCCACACTTCTTCATCCTTCTTCCATTCATCCCTTGCTTCAGTTATCCAATCTGGTTGGATAATAGAAATGGCACAAAGTAATGCTTCCACCTCTTCATTCTTTCTTGAGAGTGCATCTGCAACAACATTTAGCTTCCATTTTTTGTAGATTATTTCAAAGTCATAACCCAACACCTTTGTGACCCATTTTTGCTGCTCTTATGAAGATAGTATTTGTTCCAAAAAGTGTTTAAGACTATCATGATCAGTTTTTACCTTGAAGTTTCTTCCCATTAGGTAAGTTCGCCATTTCTTTAGTGCATGTAGTATTGGTAACATTTTCTTCTCATAAATAGCTTTCTGTAGATACTTTCCTTTGATTGGACGACTTTCAAAAGCAATGGGTCTTCCTTCTTGCATTAAAACAGCACCAATTCCATTTCCTGAGGCATCACATTCCACAATAAAGGTTTTTGTGAAGTTTGGTGTAGCTAAGACCAGTGCTAGGCACATTGCCTCTTTAAGATGTTCAAAGGCTTTAGTTGCTTCAGGAGTCCATGAAAATGCATCTTTCTTCAACAATGTTGTTAGAGGTGCTGCTATTCTCCCATAATTCTTAACAAAATTGCGATAATACCTTGTTAACCTGAGAAATCCTCGCAATTTCTTTATGGTTGTGGGGACTTTCCATTCCTTAATGGCTTTAATTTTGTTAGGGTCTATCTAAACTCCCTCATGAGATACAATATGACCCATATATTCCACCTCTTGCACTCCAAATAAAAATTTGTATGTCTTTGCATATAATTGTTTCTCTTGCAATAGTTTGAGAACCCTATCAACATGTGGAACATGATCCTTCCAAGACATGTTGTAGATTAGTATATCATCAAAAAATACAAGCACAAATTTTCGAAGGAAGGGTTTGAAAATGGAATTCATCAACCCTTGAAGTGTAGAAGGTGCATTGGTAAGGCCAAAAGGCATGACCAAAAATTCATAATGATCCTCATGAGTTTGAAATGCTATTTTCAGAATATCTTTAGTCTTCATTCTAATTTGATGATATCCTGAATGAAGATCCAACTTGGTAAAATAAATTGCTCCATGTAATTCATCCAATAATTAATCAATCACAGGAATGGGAAATTTATCTTTAATGGTGAGCTTATTTAGCTCCCTATAATCTGGACACATGCGCCGTGATCCATCCTTCTTGTGTCCCAATACTACAGGAGTAGAGAAAGAACTTTGACTAGGTTGAATTATACTAGCCTCTAACATTTCTGCAATCATATGTTCAATTTCACCCTTTTGGACATAAGGATTTATATAAGGCCTGATGTTTGGAGGAACACTTCCTGGAATCAAATGAATAGCATGATCATAATCATGAATAGGTGGGAGTCCATTGGGAGTTTCAAACACCTTGGAATGATTTTCCAAGAATTTTTGGACATCTGTAGAAATAGATGATTTTGATGTTGGAACTTCTAGTGAGCATAATTGTGCAATTACGCCTCATTGTTCTTTCTTTAGAATATTTGTCATGACGTTAGAGCTTATTATCTTTGCCGGATTCCCTACAATACCCCGTAATTCCACTTCCTTTCCTTCTGAAAAAATGTTCAAGAAAAGCTCTTGAAAATTAAAAGCTACCATCCCCAAAGATTGTAACCATTATAGTCCTAGTACAACATCAACACCTCCCATAGGAATGGAAATAATTGGACTATTCAATACATATTCCCCCATGGCTAGCTTGATATTATGGCATTTTCGAGAGAAATTTATAGTTCCTCCATTTGCAACCATCACTTGACATTCTGGTGCTGGGTATAGGAAACAATTCAATTCCTTGGCTATCTTACAATGAATAAAATTATGGCTACTACCTAAATCAATTAGCACTATTACCTTTTTCTTCTTGATATGTCCTTCTATCTTGAGAGTTTGAGGAGTGGTAATTCCTGCCAATGCATTACACGATATGGTCGGACTCATTTCTTCCTCTTCTAAGGTTGGTTCCTGGTGTATATCCTCTTCTTTTGAATATTCTTGTTCATTTTCTTCTTCCTCTTCACAATCTATGTAAAACAATTTCTTCTTAGCACACTTATGACCTTTAGTGTATTTTCTATCACAACTGTAGCAAATCCCTTTTGGTATTTTTTCTTCCAAATTTTGTGGTGTCAACCTTGTAGATTGTGGAAATCTAGGAGTAGCAACACTTCCATCTTTATAGAAGTGAGTGGAAGGCTTCCTTGTCGCCATAATTTTACATTCAATTTTTCTTGCCAACCTGAATGCCTTCTCCAATGAATTAGGTTCCAAAACGTGAAATTCATGTTGGATGTTATCCTTTAAAGTACCCATGAAGAGATCAATCTTGTGTTCCTCTGGAATATCAATTACCCTTATATTCAATTTTTGGAATTCCTCAATGTGATCCCCCACTGAACTCTTTTGTTTGAGATTTGTCAATTGGCTAAAGAAGGTGTTGCTCTTTGTATCCTCATAATGTGCTATCATTTCCTCTGTAAAAATTAGCCAAGTGACAATTTTTTTTACGGGAGCAAAGCCATCGATGCCATACAAATGTATTTTGTTCTAAATGTAAAGTTGCAATGCGTACCTTTTATGTATTTTGCACATTATTGAGATCAAAATATTGCTCCATCTGTAGTATCCATTTTACAGGATCCTTTCCATCAAACTTCCTCATATCCATTTTTGGAATATGGTGGTTCTTCCCTCCAATATTAGAGTTTATGAAATCACGATTAACATTTATTTTGTTCTCATCATGAGTTTCCTCTACTATCTTTTCACCATTAGGAAACATTTCTTGTATCAACTTTGTCAAACCTTCCATGTCTCTGATCATTCTTCTTCATTCTTCATCTGTCATGTCAACCATCTTAGATTACATGCTGCTCATATCATCCATCTTAGCTTCCATGCCATTCTTCAAACCATCCATCTTAGATTCTATTGCTACTATTCAAACCATCCATCTTAGTTTCCATGCTTTTCTTCAACTCTCCATGCTTCAGCTTTGTTGCTCTCTTAAATGTAGTAAATTTGTCACACTTGCTCTGTAATTTTGATATGTCATGTTGCCATTCTTCGTCTTCATGAGTCATACTAGATCCTTCTGTAAAGGCGTAATGGGTGTTGAATCTTTAGCATTGTAATCCATAAGATCGATATCTATTCTACAATATGCCCTTGGAATCAATTCAACTTGATTCTTCAAACAAGATTTATGTAATTTGGAAAAAAATATACACACCTTTTGCTTGCTTTTGAGGAACTCGATATTGAAATTGAATTATCTATATAATTGTGGATCCTAAATATCTGAAATTTAGCCTTGTAGTAGCCCTCTGAAGCTTCTTTCAAATTCCACAGGTCTGACCTGATTTTTATTCTTCAAGGCAAAGTTATGTCCAATCTCCCACAATGACCTAATTATGGACTGGTTCAGTTGAGTGAAGTTGTACGGCTTGCCATGTGTCACTGTTTCCTCATTTAGATCTGAAATTGATAGAAAGGAAACTACAGTCTATTTTCTTATGTCCACTTTTTATAGCATTCCAATCCGATGCTCAGAGAGAGACAGAGTTATGAATATTTTCCCATGATCACCTCTTTGAGATGAAATTCGAGAGCCTAAAAAAGCCCTAACTTCCACAGACCATATCTCCGAAACTATTGCAAACCAAGCTCTAAAATTTTGGGACTATGTTCCTCAGGATTTCGGATTTGTACTCTAAAAATTTCAGCTTCTGAAACTATGTAGAAAATAAGTTATAGAGAAAATGCCATGATGACCTGTTTGGGTTAAATTCAAGAGCCTGCAAAAAGCCCTAACTTACACAGATCATATATCCGAAAATATTGCGAACCAAGCTCTGAAATTTTGTGACGATGTTCCTCAGGATTTCGGTTTTGCACTCTAAACATTTCAGCTTCTAAACCTTCGTAGAAAAAATGTTATAGCGTAATGCCATGATGACCTGTTTGGAGTAGTGAGACCCTAGAATCCAAAGCTCTGATACCAAATGTTGTGAAACCAGCTCCAAAAATAGAAGAAAAGAGATATCAACGCCTTAGAAATAAGACACTTCGAGGGGAAAACCTCCAATACATTACATGAATGAATATTCTTGAATGATACAAATTACAAAACCTCCTTTCTATATATAGGAGTCCATTGGGCCACAATGTAATCCTAGTGGGGCCACAACGTAATCTTAGCCGACCTAACAATAATAATTTAAGGGCACAATAATAACAATATGGGGGTTACAGGGGTACAATTATAACAATAAGGGGGTTACACTAACAATAATAAGGGACTATAATAGTAATATAGGGACCTAACAGAAAAAACATGAAAAATTAGCCCACTTGCGAATATTAACCCCTAAAATTTTCCGTGAAATGAAGAAAGAAAAACATTTTCCATCACTGCATAGAAATCTATAGCCATTCTAAAAGTTCAAGTAAGTTGGGCTCTTAAAACCTCATCTAGTTTTCTTAATATTTAGCCAAAATTCGAGTATAGAAGCTAATAGGGAGAGGGATTATGTGCCCATATCATCCATTAGAATTACATCAACCACATTTCCATTTCATACAAGATCGAAGCCCCACAAAAATTTGTTAAAAAGGGCTCTATAATATGAAAAAAAACACCAAATTTTGACTATTTTCCCCTAATTGGGAACTTTCTATGCTGGAAAGCTGGAAACATAACTCAAATTAAAATTGGTATAGATCTCTGTGTAGGTAGTCAAAATTGGCATTGATTACTGAAACCTAAAATCCACTTCATCAATAAATAGGTATGATATATAGATTATGACTTGTCAGACTATCCATGCATTTCACCTAGAAGAAATTATGTCATAGTGTTGTAGGCACTACAACAGCCCCAAAATTTGACCTACTTCAAAATTTTGTATCCCCTCTCCTCACTGAACTTTTTACTTTCATCTGCATCATGTCAAGGTTTCACACCCTTGGTACCAATTTGAGATTTTCTTTAGTACTTGTGAAATGTTGGTATACAAGTATCCAACTAAAGTTTTTCTAAAGGTCGCAAATCGAACCTTGAGACTCTAGACTCATCTTAAAATATGTTACTTGTGACCCTTTCCCTCACGTCTCCTTTCATCCAAGTCTCTAAGTCACAGTGTCACTAGGTCACATTACATATATCTCTAAAGTAAAATGATCTCACGACTTAAACCAAGGCCACATTGGGACTACAGGTCACCAAGTTGGACCCAAATTTAGCATTCATTCTTGCGATCTCCCTTGGGATTTCACCTAAGGTCTCAAGGTGATTAAGTCACATCATAGTCGGGTCCTCATTGTGTGACTCTTCCCTAACTTGTGACTTTGCAACCTCCCTCTCCACACATGTGAATCTTTATATATAAGCACCTCACCCTCATTTTTCATTTTACCTGTTGATAAGAGCTCTTGAAGTAGATGGTTTTGGTGACTTGGCAGGCGTGAGACCCCTCATATCTAGGTAAGTGACTCTTTTCCTACCCTGTAATTATTAATTGTGCCATGTGTCTTCCCCTCTACCTGCCCTTCTACCTTCCATCTTTTGTCTGAGTTTTACATACCTCACTGTGCCATTTTAAGACCACGCTCATCACAAATGATCTAAACCTTCCTTCATCCACTGGGTGTCATATTTTGGTGACCCACTTGCCATTTGAGGTAAATTTACTCATGCTTTAAAAATGAACCCGTTAAGTAGTCTCTGGGTCACCGTCGAGACTATGACACACGATTTTATGTGCGATCACTCATCCCATGTGACCTCTTGATTTCACAAGGAATAACACCCCCTTTAAACTCAAGTCACTAAGTCACGAGGTCATGTCATAGAATAGAAGAAAAACTTGCGACTAGATCATCATGCGACTTTGCGACCCTATCATGTCACTCACAACCCTAAGTCATATGTCGCAAGGTTGCATAGTAGGTCAACCCAAAAACCTGCGACCTCACTTTATTGCAATGTTGTGACCTTCTTTCACTTGACCTTGCAACCCATTAACATATTCAAATTGAAGAGTCACAAAGTCACCCTCCTAACAATCTTCATCTCTTGCTACACATAACCATTGCGAACTTGTGACCTCCCTATAGACCATTATGACTTTCTAAGACCTAGTTTAAAATTTTTCTCTTATCATTATTATTTATTACCATCACCTTCATATTTGGATTGTTTGTTTGATATTCCAGTTGATATTGATTTGGAATACATATCTATATCACCCTTTTCTGGAGAAATGGAACCACTAGTAGTCAAAGCCTCTTGTAAGAGTGCAGACAGAAAAATCTAAGAGATCGTAGAGATTCTACCTCCACCACCAATCTATAGGGATACAACTTTCAATATCAATAAAAGCACCAAAATCACATGGTGGGACATCTACTCATAGTTCACAAAGAAATACATCCCTCAAGACCAAGAATATTTCAAGGTGTACATCAATGTTAAGAGGTCTTGGTTGCACAAAGAACTAGTGTAAATGGGGCCAAAATATGATGTATATTCCTCGACTATTCGACTTATTTTCATCAAATATTTGAAACATTGGACCCTAGCTAATCATTGGTGGGATTGTGTTGAACAGTTATCCCTTTATTAAGCATTGGATATTTGATGGGAATAAATCAAATATCCAACACCAAAGAATCATGACCAAAAATGTTTTTAGACATCCAACGCTTTGCGGTTTGTTTTCCTATGCCAACATTCATCAGATATGTGATGGGATAAGCTTCATATATCCACCACTATAGATGTCAAAAATGAGTTTCATCACGCGACCCTTTGACGTTGGATATTCAATGCCTTATTAGTCTAGTCTGATGGGATCCGATGGTTTGTTCCATATGTATGGAGTTAGAAGTCTGATGGTTGAGCATCAGATAATCAACATTATAATATTTTTTTGCAAAGGGAGCAGTATATCTCCGATGCTTGGTTTCGTCGGTACAACATCGTATATTTTATGGTTCGTCCCCTTAGTTGGGAGTCATATATTCAACGATTTCCACTTACCATCGAATATCTAATGGTCTCCTAAGTATATATATATATATATATATATATATATATATATATATATATAATTTGATCCAGGGCACTCGATCAGATCCATCCAGAGTTAGTTAACAATGTCTTTAATTTCTCCGATTTTGTAGTCGCGGGCTTCTTGCCTAGTTTCAATGCACCCACATAGCTCTCCAACCATAATAGAGCATGTCCAATTATCTTCAACCAAGCAACAAAAATTTATTTCATTTATTAGATTTGATAAAGGCCAAAATAAAATCTCATTTATTTCAACTAACTATTTAATACTTTACTATTAACTTTTCCATCAAACATGGGTATTTCAAGTTTCACTTCAACTTTGAAAGGAACATTAGAAGATGAAGAATATGAGTTGTTTTTACCCAATTCACTATGTTTCTTACCTTTGGTACCTTGTCTTATTCTTGCTCGATCTTTATTGAGTTTTATTCCTTAGCCTTTTTCACTTTTCCATAATATAATCCACACTTTATTCCTACATCCAAAATTATCTAATAAAAAAAAAAACCACCCAATAAAGCAGATGAATGCCAAAATTATGAAAATTATAGCCATCAAATGGCTAGAATCAAAAGATTGACCACAATCAAATGAACACAATGTCTCACTGAGAACCTTTAAATATAACAAAATGAAAATACAAAGTGTTACTTACAAAATTAATCCAAATTGTCTATAGGTATATGAGTTCTAGGAGTATTAGAAAAACAAGCTTAATAAAATATGTGATAATTTAGCTGACCTGCTTAATTTCTACAAAAAATATTATTCATATACTCTTATGCAAGAAAAAATGGTCACATAAAGGACCAATTCATAAATATGAAAATGATACAATGGGTATTGTCTTCATCATTTAGAACCTTCCAAGTTATTTCCCGATCATATGAAGCAAGCCTACCCATACTTGAGAGCCACATCCCAACAAGTATATAAGCATAAACATGCATGAAACCTGATTTTCCAAATTAGTGAAGAGTATAGAATGTTTTAATTTTCTTGTACTCTTAAATTAATCTATTCAATTGTGTTTACTACGGGGATTTTGAGAAAGAAAAAAAATAGCATTTGTCCAACATCACTTGAATAATTTGACCATAATCTATGAAAAAAACTTTGCGACCATTTTCATCCAGAATTTTGTCCAAATGTATATATTACAATGCAACCAATGTTGTTTCTAGCATGTCCAACCCTGCTTGATTTGCAAATGTAAAAATTGGCAATGATTGTACATTCATAAGTAATAGGTTACATTTAGTAACCTCACGACTAGGAAAATATAATGTAAATATACTAAGTGCTATAATTCTTCAGTATTTTGTATGAAATAGATGCCTTTCACAGGAAACAAATGATTGATACATTCTTAATAATTCAAATGCTATAGGAAAATAATATTTTTATGCTAATTGAAATTTTATACTATTATTTTTATTTATATGAAATTTATTGTATTGCTCCAACTTCATTCTTAGTTTATAAATTTTGTCATAACCTCTCTTTTCACATAATGTAGGATATTTTATTCCATGCCTTGTATCCACTAATGATATCCACTCTCCCACTCACTTCTACTGATTTTCCTACCTAACGCATGTCCTTTCCACATGGAAAGTGGATGGGCCTTTCGTTATTTTGTAACCAATTGTTTTATTGTGCTTTATTTAATTATCATTGACTAGTACACGTTTATGTCGAAATAACACATATCTCCTAGAAATGGCCCATTGTCGGTCATGCTAAGATCTAGGAAAGATCACTTCAAATTATGTGATGTGATCACGATTTTCATACAAAAAATCATGTGCAGGTCCTGGCATATGTTGTTCAAGGGGTGTAGATCCTGGTGTGTGTGTTTTAGTAGGTGTACCTGTCTCAATGACTGGTGCATCACTCATAGGCAGAGCATAGTTGCAACTACCAACACTGAACCCCATAGTCACAACATGAGGATCGTACTCCGTTAAAAACTCTTGTATAATGTATATATATATATATATATAATGGATGAGATGATTAAAAACATAAATAATAAATGTGGTAATTAAATGAGTTTCTCACCCCATAATGAAGAATTTTTCCCATCAAGAGCATTTGTGGACTACTATGAGGCTGGTGCCTTCCCTTGATCACCATTTTTAACAAATAAGTGTAATTTTTAATTTTATTCCACCATCGTCAACTATAGATATTCAAATATTTAAATTTGATGAAGCATTTTAGATCAATAAAAAAATTATTTTTTTTACATAAGAGGGGAATTTTAACCAATTAAATGTTTGCTCGTAAATATTATGATATCTTGAAAGTTCATTATGACACATTAAAAAAAGAAGCAATTCATCCACAATTAATCATTGTTGTATTAATAATAAAACCACTACTGACATATGTTGCAATTTATATAGAAACTTCACGTTATAAAAAGGTTCTAAATTTATAAAAACTTCATTCTCTTGGAAGGATTTTGGAAGAGGCATTATGCTAGGATCAATATATATTCCATATTGTATAGAAACAATACTTTGAAAAGGATTAAGGAATGCATTTTCTCAAGTTGGTCATATGCATAGTGAGTCTTTCATTTAGTTACATTATGCCTAAAAATATGAATTTGACTTACTCTATAATGTATAAAATGATACTGAGTAGAATAAATATCATGGGTATATTATCATACATACAATTACATTAATGTTTACCTGTTGTGAGGTTGGTGCCCTTTGACCTTGATTAACTTACCACAATATTATAACCATGATGTATTAAAATGTTTCTTTAACTTACAAGATGCCTAACAATATATTGTATTAAATGGAAATCATATCATCTAATAGACATTTCTTATAATTTGTGTAAAATTGAATACATACTGCCCCCATAATAGAAATATTTTTATCTATTAGATTCAAATTGTAATTAATGAGAAAAACTTCCCCTACAATTATTGATTTAATGGCACATATGAATACATGGTTTCCTTCATGCCCCTTGAATATGTAGTTAGGTTACTTATTTGTGGTCACGGTTTGTGTACTATTTGTAAACCTTGCAATATTCCATGCTACTT
This sequence comes from Pinus albicaulis, assembly GCA_034641835.2. Lineage (NCBI taxonomy): Eukaryota > Viridiplantae > Streptophyta > Pinopsida > Pinales > Pinaceae > Pinus > Pinus albicaulis. Next base: position 1,351,750,947 of record CM076579.1, read on the forward strand.
TTGGCCTTCCATAAATATACATAGTTGCACCTTTATTTTGATCATTGTATTTTAGTTGTATATAATTTTCGGCCACTCAATATTGTCACATACTTTTGGTATATTGAAATAGTCGTACCCAATCATTGTAGTTGTAGTAGAGTCTAACATACTCCATCAATTCAATTAATCCTCCGTAACATACCTTTATGCCATATATGGAAAATAGTCCCAAACCATGTAATGATGATGGGGCAATGCGATATATCCTTTCATTGAAAAAAATCAATGTTTATTTTAGGAAGATCCTTGGGTACCCATTTTTTGACTACATGTTTGTACCTCAATGGCACCTCGATGTCATCTATGCTCTCATTATCATAAGAACATGACCCTCGTTTAGCAACAAATAAATCCACACGCCTATGGAATTTTATTTTAAGATTTTCACCTCTAGTTGATCTTCGCTTACTAGACAATGTAGCAGATGCTTGGTCAATTTCTTATATCCTACCTGAACTTCACGACTTGATGAAGATAGATCTCAAATTTTAGACTTCTGCCACTAGTTTCCTATTGAAAATAGGTTTCCGAATCCATCACATTATTAAATATTTGTAATATATGTTTCAAACCAATAGCTAGAGCCAACAAGAAACTAGTCGCAAAAGTCTAAAATATGAAATCTCCACCCTACTTGGAAGGGAAAAATTAAAATAAGTTCGATCATTAGAAAAATTTATATTACTTTTAGCTAAATGAAAGGCTAATATCATACCTATTTATTAGAACATTTAGCTTGATCAGTCTTTCAAATTTATCTTTCATCCTGAAGATCAACCATAGTTATTGGTTTGAAACGTCGATTAAAAACGTTTATGAATGAGATGGATCCAAAAGCCTATTTACAAGAAGACAGGTCTGACAAATAATTGGTTGGTTGAAAGTCCTATGACACTCCATCAAATGAGAGAAACCATTAGCAAGTGTCAAAAGGGATGTTGAAAAATTCCTTGACGAAACCACATGCACATTATAATAGTACAAGTGAGTTACTAACCAATTTTCAATGACATCACTCGATAACATGATAAATCAACATAATATGATAGCATTTAATCTCTCGACATTACAAAAAAATACCCACATACTTCGATATTTTGAAGAATGTAACTAGTTTCGGTGGAATAAAAGGAAACATTTTTGGATGTCGAGGTTGTTGAGATTTGTAGCTTGGGAGGTACTCCAAACCCTAGGCTATAAGGTTTTGGAGGAATTGGCACATAAAAGTGACTTGTGTGCTAAGAAACCAAGCCCTTGGGCCTTGCACCCAAGCTAGTGGGTGTGGAACCATGAGGCATTTTGATGATTTGACACATGGAGGTGTTAGAGGACTCCAAGAGGAACCTGAGGAAATTAAAATCATTGAAATCTGAGTTGTATATGATGAGATTTTTATTTTTCTATATGGCTATTAGGTTTGCATATGATTTATTCAAGTCAACTTGTGTAATTTTATGATTTTTCAATCCCACAAGGTAATATTAGATGAAGCACTTAAGAAGTCTATAAATTAGAGTGGGGAGAAGCCTCATTCTCACCAACCCAAGTACAATTCATCATAAGTGGAGAGCATCTAAAGTAGTTTCAGCCTAAATGAATATTGTGAAGTGAAGTAGGAGGCATTTTTGGGTATATTTTGTCTCTATTACAAATTTCTTCTCCCAATCCCTATATCTATATTTGGAGAGAGATTTTGTAGAAGTAATATAGACACATCAAAATGCATTGTCTGGGCATTTTTGATGCAATCATAGTAAAGAAAACTCATCACAAATAGTCTTAATACGGGTGAAAATGTGAAGCTGGGTTACACTTTTTGCCCTTTTTTGAGAAAAAAATTTCATTTTTTTCGGTTCTTCAACTTTCTGCAAACTATAACAATTTTGTTGTGTGTAGAATTTCATTTTGTGATAAAAATAAAAGTTGTGAGAAATTTTGTTAGTTTTCTATTACTTAATTTTTGAAATTTTTTTATGCAAATTTGATATGTCAACTTAGCGTTTCTTTGAGTGTGTGTTTCTTAACAATCACAGGATTCATAAGAAGTCATGTTATGACGCAATGTTGTATTCATTGAAAATTTGTGTTTTTGAAAAAAAAAAATGTGTTACAACAATCTAGACAGAGTCTACTTTGTTTTCGTCATATTTACAAAGCCAATGGATGCATATCATAATTACTAGAATTTTTTGAACTGGTCCAATACGAAAAAATGCGTATTTTAGATATGTTTCACGTCGCAAGAAATTTATTAACATATAAGTTATAAACTAAAAATCTAAAAGCTACCCATTAGAGACGACGGACCAATGTAATGCCCCATAAATTTTTCAATTTTTTTTACAATGTATTTAGGGAGATACAAAATTTTGATTTCACTGAATCACAATGACCCTCAGAAATTGTTTGCACCCATTTTATTAGAGAAATAATTAAAATTAATAAACGTTTATGAAATTCCATAAAAGTTATATTTCCTGAAAGTAGATTCAATTCTGAAAATGCTTGTCTTGGTTCCGACAGTTAATTAACAATATTTCATGGAGTTTAATCAGTCCAAAGTTGCAGAACCGTATTCAGAGCTTGGTTTTTGCGTAATTGGTGACGCGTTAGTTCGGCCGAACTTTTAATATAAGTTCGGTTGAACTATGTTTTCTGCCGAAGGCTCGTTATATCTAACGTCTTAATAGTTCGGCCGAACTTTTAATCAAAAGTTCGGCCGAACTATTGTATAACTCTCTGTCGGCCGGAAAGTTTTGCGGAGCCCCTACTAAAATACATTTCGCGGCAATATAAATTGTCGCGAAATGATTCACAATTTTCGCACATTTTTCACATTTCATCTCATTTTACAAAGATCTTGGTTTGGGTTCAAAAACTTATCTTCAAAGTTTGGGTTTAAGAACATTTCTTGGAAGCAAATTGATTTTACAAAGAATTGTTTTTGGTTTAAAGAATTTTTTTGGAAGACATTTCTTGGAGGCGGCCTGATTTTGGCAAAAATTGTTTTGAACTTAAAAAAATTTCTTGGGCGTACATTCAAAAGACATTTCTTGGAAGTATGTACGTGTTTTGAGTTGAAGTAAATCTTTTGAGCTTTGTTCCATTTTTATAAGACATTTTTCTCTCGAATTTTTTAAAGTAAGTGTTTTGGATTGGAGTATGTATTTTTTGCAAAAACTTTACACTGAATTTTTTAAAATTAAATCTTTTGTGATATTTTTTGTAATTGAGTTATTGTCTAATTTTTTGAAGGAAATTTTTTGAACTTCATACCCTATTATCATGGGAAATCGAAGAACTTGTGCGAGAGAATATGATCGAAAAAGAGACCCTGAGGCACGTAGAGAAGAGACGAGACAATATCGCAAAAGAAAGTTAGAAGCCCTCTCAAATATTGAAGAGGAAAATCAACCTCAAGCAGAAATTGAAGCAGGTATGTAAATGTAAATATTATGATCTATTGATATATTTAAAATTTTCCTAATGTAAAATGTGAAGCTCAATTTTTATTTGATGAACTAATTCGAAAAATATTTTGTTTAATGTAAACAGACAGAGATATTCCTCAAAATATTGAAGAAGAAAATCAACCTCAAGCAGAAATTGAAGCAGATATGTAAATGTAAATATTATGATCTATTGATATATTTAAAATTTTCCTAATGTAAAATGTGAAGCTTAATTTTTATTTGATGAATTAATTTGAAAAATATTTTGTTTAATGTAAACAGACAGAGATATTCCTCAAAATATTGAAGAAGAAAATCAACCTCAAGCAGAAATTGAAGAAGGTATGTAAATGTAAATATTATGATCTATTGATATATTTAAAATTTTCCTAATGTAAAATGTGAAGCTTAATTTTTATTTGATGAACTTGTTTGAAAAATATTTTGTTTAATGTAAACAGACAGAGATATTCCTCAAAATATTGAAGAAGAAAATCAACCTCAAGCAGAAATTGAAGCAGGTATGTAAATGTAAATATTATGATCTATTGATATATTTAAAATTTTCCTAATGTAAAATGTGAAGCTTTATTTTTATTTGATGAACTAATTTGAAAAATATTTGAAATTTTAGATATATTTATTAATTTAGTTATTTATTGAATATGTACTATTTTTTGAATATGTACAGATGAAATCACTATCGATAATGAGATGTTAGAAAATGTTGACACTCACACATATGGAGATAAAAAACCTGACCATGTTATATGATATCGTGTCAACCACATTTTTGAAGAGTATTTCTTAAATGAGCAAGTGACAGTTCATGCTCAAATGTTGAAAGGTCTCCTATCATTAAGGAAATTAAAAGAAGCGACGACACTATTGGGTATTCGAAAATCAACCAAAGATAAAAAAATGAAAGAAGAGGTAATAAAAAATATGAGTAGTGCTATAAAGTTAATTAAGAGATCTAGAGATAAAGATGTTTCAAATATACGTAGAGGAATACAGATGGCAATGGTTTCACCAAGTACTCAAGAGAATCGTTTGATAACATCTATGGCACGAGCACTGAGAACCTCACGAAAAACTCTGCACAAACATCGAAAATTTCGACTGCAAATAGATGTAAATGATGAACTCGCTTGTTGGAGAGCTATTTGTAGGCAACCATACAAAGATAGACTTGGAGAAGATGTTAAAAAATAATATATGAATATTGGAAGAACAATTCGCGTGTTTCACCCACTGCAAGACATGTGATGCGAAGAAGAATAGCACGAAATCAATACGAAGAACATGAAAAACATCTCTTGGAAACCACTCAAATAGAGTTATTCAACAAGTTCAAAGAAGAGAATCGTCAAATTCAAGTTTCACTCAGTGCTTTTGTTCAACAAAACCATGGTATGTAAAACCTATCACCGTACGCGACACTTGTTGTTGTCGTTATCATGTGGAATTTGAGTTATATTATGACATATTCCTTGATTTTGGTAGAACATTATGGAAGGATTCACCTCCTCCTTCCACTATCCGTGATTTCATATCTCAAATTCTATGTGAAAGAGAAAGCGATGAACTATTTACAAAAAGAAATGTGTTGGTGGTAAAAAATGCGATGATTGTGGAAATTTGACTAAATTTCAAAACAAATATCGTATTGATATAAATTATCAATCATTTTCCAACATGAAAGTGAAATGGAAGAGATATGAATATATCGATACATCGATTCAAGGTGCAAATAGTGTTAAAATAATTGAATTACTAGAAGACGAAATTTTTCTGATAGAATTTTTTAGAAAGTTTGAGGCAAAAATTTACAAATACACCAAGCATTCCCATAGAGCTCATTGGCAAGACTTTCAATTCAAAAAATCTCGTGAAGTTTTTCCACCAGGGACCATTTTGTCAGTGATTGATTTTGTAGAAAACTACACATTTGTTCCACAAAAAGAAATTCAGAGTGAATACTATCATTCTAACCAAGTCTCCATGCTCATCCATATTCTATATAGACATGTTGAACAAAATGTTGATCATATAGAAAGCACGAGTGAAAATCGACATATCATTAAATAATATCACTTTTATATCAGTGACGATCATACACATGATACATCTTTTGTACAACATTGTTTTGGAAAAATTTATGATTCATTGAAAAATCATGGAATAACATTCAATGAACATTGGATATGGTCAGACGGATGCGCAGGTCAATTCAAATCTGCACGATCATTATTTTGGTTGTGTTGTCTTCATAAGAAAACCTGCATTAAACATTGTTGGAATTTCTTTGAGATTGGCCATGGAAAAGGAGAACATGATGGTGCAGGAGCATGCAGAAAATGAGTACTTCGAAGATATCAAATGAACCACTCTGCAAGCCGACTTGTGAATGCCGAAGAAGTTGTTCAATGGTGCATCACTGCTCTAAGCCATGAGAGAAACCCATCAAGAGAAGTGTGAAGGTACATTCAATTTAATTTATATTGGAAATCTAATTTTAAACATTGTACATTTATCATGCAATGATTATCTTTGATTTTATTTTGATATCATATTTACAAATTCTTCTTTTAATTTTACATATAAAGGTTTTTCTAGCATATTGGAATCGAAGACGTAGATAGATCAATTGGAAATGACGTTGAAACAATAAAAGGGACTCGAAAATTGCATTCAATTCAAACAAAGTCGTCCAGAAATGTGTTTGCATTGGATAAAAGAAAATATTCTTGTTTTTGTGATGTTTGCATAGACAACACAAAATCCAATGACGTTTGTGAAAAAAAAATGTATGTGAATGATTGGAAACATACAGAGTTAAATACAAAGGACAAAATGTCTGTTGCAATGTTTGAAGAAATGCAATTAGAGGAAAATACAATATCATCCGATGGTGATCAAGTTTCTGATCTTGTTAGAGAAGGTAACATTTGAATTACTTTCTAATGATTTAAAGATCTAGAAATAAATTTAAATATGCATAATTTTGTTAAATTTATTTTATTGTGCAGGAGATGTTTTTGTTGTAATTGCACCTATTGACAACGATGAAAATGTGAACTATTATTTTATGCATTGCACTGAACGAAAAATGAAATTATTACAAAACTATAATGATCACGGATTTCAGTATGACAGAGGGTCTATTATACTTAAAGGTTATTTTTTCAGACAAACTCATCAAAGTGGAGACTGTGTTTACTTTGAAGACTATGAACCTAATTCCATAAGTTGTCAATATAGTCACTTGGTGTGTGCAACACGCATAAAGTTGATAGAAGTTCAATCAAAGAAAAAATCGAAAATTAAGAGATGGAAAATGTCAAAATCCGATCATGAACGGATTATTGAGGATGGAATTCCATTAGAATTTTTTTGAGTGAATTGCCCAACAATTTATTATCTTTGGATTAAATGTGTTTTAGAACTTCCAGTACTCAACTAAAAATTGAGCTGCTTATATTATTTGTGCAAGTGTTTTCACATGTACAAATTGTTTGGGTACAAGCACGTGCTCTAGTATCAACTGAAAGTAGTTTTTCTATACATGTGCATGAAAAATTATTTACGTACTCAATATATATGTTCTAGAATGAAATTAACTGGAACTAGTTTTTCTATGTGCATTGATGAAAAACTAGTTGGATTTTCTGGTAAAAGGTATGGACACAATGTAAATAAATCATTTGCAGTATAGTTTTGTACGAAAATTCCTTTCAGACAAGAGACTCGGAGCACTTCTCTGACTTTTGGTGGGATTTGACCCACATCTCTAATCCTGATTGAAAATCTAGTACAAAATCTACTTGTCCAATGGTCGGATATGTTCAATGTGCATTGATGAAAATTTTTACTTGTCTTGGATAGATATGTTCTAGAATGCACAATTAATTGTTCCAAGTAGTTTTTCTATGTGCATTGATGAAAAACTAGTTCGATTTTTTGGTAAAAAGTTTCAACAATGTAAATAAACCGACAAGGCTACCTATTTGAGTGCATTAACGACATTTACCCAAATTCAACAAACATATATATGTACTAGAGACTTATATTTCCAATCAAAATTAAAGGGATAATTTGTACATATATATACTTCTTTAAACTCTTTTTTCAATTAGAGCTCAATTGATACATGGTTAGTTGCATTGAAAAACTATGTTCTTCCTATTGGAAATTTTTTCATTCAAACAAAACTACATGGAGAGATCAAAAGCAATCTTAAAATTTCAAATGTACTTCAACCATCCAAATGTGCCAAATGTAGATTGAAACCATCCAAAACTTTAAAATTTTAAAAACTTTTGATAATATATCGTGCAACATTAAAACATTAAACATCACATGCGAAATGTAGATTGAAACTATTCAAAAATTGAGTTTAAAAAACTTTAAATTATATATAGATCGTTACTTCACATGCCATGCCAATTATAGTTAAACTAGATGCAATAGAAACATTTAACATTATATACCACATGTGCAAATGTAGATTGAAACCATTCAAAACTTTAAGTTGTAGATTGAAACCATCCAAAACTTTAAGTTTTAAAACCTTTTGATTATATATTATGCAACATTAAAACATTAAACATTTAAAGTTCATTAAATATCACATGCAAAATGTAGATTGAAACCATCCAAAACTTGAGTTTTAAAAACTTCACATGCCATGACAATTATAATTCAACTATCCAACAAAAACATTTAACATTAAATATCACATGCCAAATGTAGATTGAAACCATCCAAAACTTTTAACTTTTAATTTAACAAAAAATATAGATCACAACATTACTTCACATGCCAAATGTACTCCAAGCATCCAAAACTTAAATTTTAAAAACAAAACAAATTATAACACATGTCATTACATAACATGCCAAATGTAGTTCAGATGGCAACATTAATTTATAGATGACAACATTACTTCACATTCACATGCCAAAAGTACTAAAACCATCCAAAAATTAAATAAAACAAATTATATAATAACAATGTAATAAAATATGTCCAAAAATTGTAAATCTCACAAGTATTAAATTGTATCAAGTTTAACAAATTTTAAAACCATCTAAATTTTGAAATCAAATCTACTGTAAATAATGTCCATCAAATGGAGACGGATCTAGCGTCTTCCCTACTAGGGTCTCAGTTCGCGCCCTATCCCGTGAATGGGAAACCTACATACACAATGCACATGTACTTGAACATTAAAATTTGATGTTTTAAAAATGAATGAGAATATATATATCTAGAACTTCATGTAAAAAACAAAATATAACAAAAAAATCATGCAATACCTCATAAGGTTCCCTCTCCATTTGATGAACAGGTTCTCCCATAGGAACATCTGCAGTGGTAAACTGTACAATATACATGTACAATTATATATATATATATATATATATATATAATTTATATTAATTAAAAAATTTCAAATGAAAATGCACGTGTACATATATAAAATTATTTTCAATAATATTAAAAAAAGGAACTTAAGACAACTTGTTCAAATGTTGTGGATGTTCCTATCTCCGTCGCTAGAGTCCGCGGATTAAAGAAATCTTCTATGGGAACCTAAATTCAAAAAAAATTAAATAACTCAAAATATAGATCTCTATATATGTATATATATCTCAATTTTTAATGGAACTTTTTGAGGTAGAATATATATATATATATATATATATATATATATATATATATAACTTTTAAACATAAATTTTAAACTTGTGAAAAATTGTCCATACTTGTGGCTCATCTCCCAAGGAAGTAGAAGGTACATCTCCCAAGGAAGAAGAAGGTACCGCCATCCCAAAAACATCAGACGGAATCAGTACTTGTTAAAACATTTTATCAAATTATATATATACATACATGTACATGTGTGGCAACAATTATTTATTTTAGAGTCACTTAAAAAACACTAGCCAACATATCATGATGGTCAAACCCATCTACATTGTTTGAACCGAAGGTCCCGAATGTAATATTAACATTTTCATCACGCATCATGCCTGAGAACTGAAAATGGTGTTTTAACATATAATCATACATTTTTGTTAGATTAATGTACACATACAAATAAATGTATACATGTACATACACATGTATTTATTGAAAATTGTACACATGTATATGTAAAAATAATTTCAAGCCCTAAGGTCAATAACACATACCGTTTCGGTGCCCTCTTCCTCATGAAAAATTAGGTTTTGCAAACCATTGCGACAATTTATTGCATATGTTCGAAGATCTTCAACATTCATGTTGTAAATCTCCTCATCTGTACAATAAAAAAAATTGGCACGTGCATTTTCACATGCTCTTTGTCGATTTAAACAAAGATCAACTCCACTCAATCCGCTATGAACATTGTCGATCATAACATCCCTTGCTTCTCGAATTATTTGAGAAGTCGCATCCATCTCTGATCGCAGAGTTTCGACTCGAAACGGTCGACTCACCAATGGTGGCTCAGGGTGAGGCAACTCCACATCTCGCTTAGCGCCCTTACGATCATATAATTGACCTTTCCCCGGGCCAAAAAATTCTGAAGGAAGGTCATTGTAGTTGGGTTTCATACCGAAAAAAAATTATGTATAAAACATTTGTGCAAAATAAACAGGAACCTCATCGTTCCATGGAAGCCTTCCAAAGGCCGCAAGATGCCGATCATACAAATAACTAGCTTTGTCTGGGTGCTTGAAATACTGCACCTTCAACAATTTTCTTTTTGGCCCTTCCTTATAATTAAACATTGACTTGGCCACTTCTCTTGTAACTTTTTGTTTTACGTCCTCCCATTTATCGGGACCCATCACTGTTTCTTTTCTTTTTCTCATCAATTCTACAAATGAATCAGTCGTTCGCCCAAGATTTCTATACACATTTACCATTTCACCCAATGAATGTGTAACTATTTCAAGGCTTTGTCGACTCTTAGCAGGTAGAGAAAAATCCACGAGATCTCTTTGCAATTTTGGATGAAGGCTTTCACACCTTTGTAAGGTGCATTCCGCCATGTTGGTTTCCCATGGTATATCAGTAATCTCGGCCGAATAAGTTGTGCTGGGTTGACAGCCTTCTTCTTGAATGTAGTGGGCTGCCCTGCGTCTATTTTGACCACTAGCTCAAACATTTTCGGCCTCTGCATCAATATATATATAATTTCGTATATTAGAAAAAACACGTGTAAAAAAAGTTGTACAAATTTAATGAAAAAATATTGAAATTGATGGCAACCTTGATGTTGTTGGTTAAAATCATCTCCAACATGACCCTGCTGAGAACCAACCCTAGAATGACGCTGTTGAGAACCAGACCCACAGTGACCCTGTTGAGAACCAGCAGCCGTTGATTGGCCTTCGGGGGAATAAATATCACCCCCTTCCCGCAACCTGCTACCACTCATACCTCGACCAGTTGAACCTTGGCCACGCTCCATGGATGGAGTAGAAACCCTTCTCCTCTTACCTCCTAAAAATTAAAATATGAAACTTATTAACAACTAATTTAACTCACAAAGTTAATAAAAAATCAATTTCATATGTACACACATGTATGGAGATTTAATATTATATTTAAATACCGTGAACATCCCCCGATCCCTGAACCTCCATATGGGATTCGGCTGATCTTCGTCGTTCATCCTCCATGATATATATCTATTGGTCGACATTTACAAAAAATAGATTTCAAAAAATCAATTTGTAATTTAGTGTACACAAATTATGTAGAACACAACTTTCAAAGCAATAATTGATCATGTGTGAAATTAAATTTAATCGAAAAAGAAATTATAAAAATGATAAGTTCACCAAATTGTGCTTTACATGGTGGGAGCACACTTGGTATAAAATTTACCACTTATACACTTTAGTTTTTGGGAGAAATGACACATGTACATAGTTTACCTTAAATTTGTTGTGTTTTATGGATATATTAAAATGAAGAACTTCTATTTAGATCCATTCCAGAGATTGACTGTAGGGGCATTTACTAGATATGTCACCTTTCATAAAAGATGAGATCTAGAGGCTACCTGGCCCTTTACAGACTCTGCCTATAGAACTTGTAGAAGTAAACACTAGAGGCATTAACAATATCAAATAACATTTTCATGCTCAGACATGGGAATGTGTCTCTTTCCCTACGCAAAAAAATAGTTCAAGGTAGTTAATCTTCATAGACACGTCATCAAGCAGGTAAATGTGATCATCCCCAACTTACTTTTCATGAAATTAGGCTTGGAATCCTCTACAACCTGGTGGATGGAATTGAATGGGAACTAGGTCAAGGCCTTTACAAAATACATGCTAGTGAATAACACTTACTAGGTTATGCCAACAAATAAAGTGGGAGAAATGTTTTCTCCTCGAGGTTGTCCAATTGGGTGTGTAATACCAACTTCACCCATTTCCTAACAAGTTTCTCTCTTAGGTTACAAATGTCTTCCACCTTATTAGTTATATATTTTTCAATTTCCCGTGGATTCCTTGAATTTTTCTCCTACCATCTCCCTCTCTCACTCCCCAAATTATTGTCATCAAACATGCCCCATTGAGGATCTGGAGCAATGTTTGCACCATACTTAGAACTGTCATTGCTGCTAATTGAAATTGGAGTCATGTATTCTAGATTTCTTGCTTAAGTGGCTCTTACTTGGACAATATCCTGAGATAGTTTGACATGATGGTCATATGAGGTTGGAAGCTACTTGGTGTAATTTTCCTTAAATCTTCAAAAAAACAGAGCAAAAATGTCATTTTCGATCATTTTTTATTAGCTTATGCATACAGCAGATGTTATCACAATTGCAACACAATCATGTTCCATGAGCATGAATTATGAATGTCGCAAGCCAAATTGCAGGGAAATTTGCATTCATTTTAGGCAAAAGAAGGCTATGACATTAAGGTCCATGCTAGAAAAAATTATGCAAATAAGGTTGCTAAGTCTTGATACTTACCATGTGTTTCAAAGCCATAACGAAGGTTGGCTTTGAGAGTGTCCTCTCAAAGCCCTTTCTTGAGATGAAATTTAATTCAATGTCTCTTAGAGTTGCAAGGTGGAATTGATAGAAATATTTGATTTCTTTACCATAGATGGATATCTCCTTTCATCTATACCTTTCTCTACCATCTTATTTCCAAGTGAAATGGGAATTTTCACATTTTGAATGCCATTACCATGTAATTTGGTAGTTTGCTAGCTAGACCTATCACAAGTAAGGTTGTCATACCAAACTATTTCTCTTGCTCAACTCAGTGACCATGACTCTCTTCTCACACTCCTTACCATATAAGATCTTCAATTGTACATGTCACGCAAATTTGGGGGTTCTAGGTCTACACCTATTAGGTAAAGTTACATATTTTATGTCATTGTGGTCCTTAAATTTGGAGGTGTTCCACCTGAAAAAGTAAGCATTAAATATGGATGAAAAGGATTTGTTTTAACTTTGATAGAATTTCCTCATGGAATTACTGAATTTCTCGATGACATCATGCTAGCTTTGCTTAGAGAAGAAGGTTTTGGAGGAGAAATTGAATTCTTTCGACTTATTTTTGGCATTGAAGTTTGAAATAGTAGTTTTGATGACTCCATTGATGACCTTGTTGAGGAATTTGATGCACACAATATTGACTTTGAAGATGGTTTAGAAGATGTTGAAGAAGTTGTAGATTTTGGTGTTGTCACTGAATGTTTCTTTGTTGTTGGACTTGATCAAGACATGTAATTTAACTTTACGAGCAGATTGAAGACCTTGAAGAGGTTTTAGATTTTTTTGTTCTCACTGAAGGTTTTTGTATAGTTTTGTTTCTTAAACCATCATTTCCATAGGAAATTTTTGGTGAATAGATTCTTGACCTTGATGAGAGGATATGATACCTTGAAGAGGCTACATCTTTTGGTGACGTCACTAATTGTTTCTCTATTATTATGTTTGTTAAACATCTCGCTTAGGGCAAGGCAACTCCACATATATTGTACAGTTTATGGGACAGAAATCAATATGTAGAAATATTCACTTGGTTTTTATAATTGGATAGAAGAATTACTTAAAATGACCTTGTATGTCCTCTCATTTTAGAGCTCAAATTTTTAGGAAGGATTTAAGTATCCACCTTTCAAGAATCACTAGAAGAGGTTGATAAAGAATATAGGAAGACAAAAAACTAACCAGTGGTGTAATAATTGGATTTCTTGGGAGGTAGATTGGCATATGGACTTTTGGTAGCTAGAACTTTTCCAAATAAGTGAATGTATTTGAAAACCAAACCTCTAGTTTATTTTGGTTTAGACAAGGTCTAGAATTTGAAAAGTGAATTCCCTCTTTCTTCCTCTTACATGTCCAATGATCGGACTCTGGATTGAGGGAAAAAAATTTCCTAAATAAAAATTTTGCATTTTATTTGTTGTACACATGAGTTTTTAAAAGCTAATTAACTCATAAATTTCTCACAAAATACACTTAAAGCTTGACACAAACCCCTTCCCAATTGGATAACTTTAGACGATCCTAAACACATTTATATTTAACTAATGAGGGAGATAGCCCAATAAAACTAGATTGTCCATATTCAAATCAAGTTGGTATCAAAGTACAATTTAGCTCATTTTAGTCAAGGTTAGTTAGAAGAATTAGCTATTGGTTTCTGTCTTCAATTTCCTCTCAAAATGAATGTGTACGTGCTTTTGAGAGACACACTAGAGGAATAAGGTCCAATTTTTTGATGAAAATGTGCTATGAAAGTAAAGGGTTAAAGGCAAACATGTACAAGGCATAGTTGAGTACAAGGCATAGTTGAGCCAAATGTTGTTGAGGAAGGGCCTAATTATTTGGGTCTTGGTTATGGAAAACACGATGGAGAATGCTCCAAAGCCAAGGAGGCACATGAAGCTGTTCCAAGAAGGAATTTTATTTCGTGTTCATTACCTCAAGCTTGTGAAGTTTGTGTTCATGATGAATGGAAAAGTTTGACACCCACTTTGCAAGAAGATGTTAATAAACATGCGGCTAATGAGAATGTAAAAGAAGAGGATGTTGAAAGCTCTATCTAGTCATTGAATTCATTGCTAGTATTCAAAGGAGAGCCACTACCTCATCAAATTCACCTCCTCAAGAAGGCGACAATGGTGAATGTTCAAGGTATAAATTTGCCTTTAATCAAATTTCTTTTGATTATGATAAACATGGTAAATATTCACATAAGATATATAAAAGAACTTGCACATGTTCCTTTTGTGGTTTGAATAATTATAATGTTTATAGATGTTGGAAGAAGATATCCATGCACATTGAAACTTTCTAAATAAATGAGGCAAAAAGTCAAAGGCCCATTGGACAAGGAAAATGACGTTGAAAATAAGATGCAATTGTTTATTACTCATTTCCATAAGAAAGGTCACCTTGTGGACAAGTGTTGGACTTTGTATCCAACAAGTCATCCACAACATTTGAAGAAGGTGGAAAGAGATAATGACAAGAATGGAAAAGAGGATTCCATAATCAATGAGGGTCAAGATGATTCACATGATGATGAAGTGCAGCTAAAAGAAGCGCCATTGAAATGGTTTGGTAACGGATGGTTAGATTTCTTATCCAATTAAGGCCTTGCATGTATTTTGATGTTTCATGAATTTATTTGCAAATTCAAAGTATGGTGCATGTTGCATGAAGCAAGATGTTGAAAGTATAGTTATGTTGACACACTTAAATGCAACAAATATGGAAATTTGTACATGAGCTCTATTATTTGACTTGAGAGTCAGTTGTTTGAAGAGGCATGTTTTGTCGACTTGTGTTTGGTTGATGGTTTTGTACACCAATATGTAAGAGTACATGGAGATATTCACATGATGTGACTTTTTTTTTCTTTGAAGGATAAAAATGATATGTCAGCGAGCTATGTTTCTTGCATGATGTGTTTTCAGTTTTATGGTTTTGTTTGGGACAAGACGTCACAAGATTTTGGGAAGGTCCACTCTTGAGCGAGAGCCTCATGATTACAACCTAATCATGAGAATCAAATGGGAGTGCATCCTTATTTTGAAAACAAATAGGATTCTGAGCTACCTAGGACTCAAATCATTATTTTTAAATTTGAAATATCATGGTGTGTTGTTTCAATGCCTGAATCCACAACCCTAACATAAATTGTTTTATTCTTTTTTTGCAAGATTTAGTTGGTTATATTAAAAGTCAGTTGAATTTAAAATTCTTGGCTTAGTGGCATGAACCAAACATATTGTACATATTAAACGAGGAATTTCGCTCTCCCAATCATTTCTAAATCACCCATATCACCAAGAAAACATGTTTTAAAAGAACATACTTTGGTATGGGAAAGACCCTAGGTTTCAAATATTATAAGAAGGTTTTTGATATGGTTGAGAGAATGTGGAAAATAGAATCCATAAACAAATTATTTTTCAAAACGTATTACTTTCAAAGTATCAACAAGGAACATGTACAAGGGTGTTCAATGAATTAACGCTATTTATTTAAATTCCATGATGTATATCTTACTCATAATTTTAACAAATTATTAAATAATGATCTAGATTAGATAATTATATTATTTGTCATATATTTCGATGCTTATAGAGTGAAAAAACTTAAAGAATCAACTTGTAGGGTCATTTTAATGGTGGGTGGAGAATTGGAGTCTAAAACCTTTTGGAGTCATTTTGAGGCATTAAATGACATTTCTGGGGGTCAAACGATTATCCCTTGTGCTGAAATATTGACCATTATTCTACACTTAAAGACATATCCAATGGTGCAAGAAAAACATCAAACGAAGTTCATTCAAAATTTATGCCTTTAGTAAGTTGACCTATCATGTTGACCACCATGGTACGAGAGAATGACATTTTAGCCCCATTACTCATGCATGGCAAGCTAGCTACATGTGGAATTTTAACAAGACTCTAAAAGGTCTAAAATCACAAACCTCATTAATGGTTGACAGAGTCAAATCTTACATCTAGTTGGCTATCATGCTATGTTAAATACTTGGCCACTAGGAGGAATAAGAGTTCCATTTTGTGTTATTGTATTTTGTTCCATAGTTGAAAATACAACTAGAAGTGTGAAGTTAGAGAGAAAAATGTATGAATTTAAGTTTTTATAGCAACCTTACACGTTAAAAGTCTTAGCTAACTCTAGAGAGATTACCTCTTTCTTTGTACTCACATATTTTCCATACCAGAAAAGAGAGAGTAGAGCATGTTTACATTTTAGTGTTGTTTTTCTCCCATAAGGATTTCCTAGGGAAAAAGGAGTCTAGAGCATCATTACATTTTAGGGTTGCTTGTCTCCCATATAAGGATTTCCTAGGAAAATAATTGTGTTGATTGTCTAGAGATATGTATGTGTGTGATTCATTATGTTCTCTATTTCTTATGTTGTGTTTCATTATGTTTTGTATTTCTTACATTTATGCCCTCCTATTTTTCTTTCCAATCAAGGTTTATAAAATAACATGAGAAGCAACATGAGACTTGGAACAATCATTTTCATTATCTATATGGAAGGCAAGAAGGATTATATCCCCTTAAGCTTAAGCTTATGTAGTTTGTCAATTTTTATCATATATTTTTTGGTAAGGGTAATTTTTTTTTTATCTATAGTACAAGTCATGAGTTCCCCAATTTTACCTTATGTAAAGCATGATTCTAGGATTACTACAATTTGTACTTGGTTTTTTATTGTGATGATGCCTTGTCTCAATCACTTGGCCATCTCTCGATGGGTAGTTAAATCTTTATAACAATACTTAAGTAAAATTTATCTATTTGTATTATGTGAAATTATGTAAAAAATGGTATACTACTTTTCATAAAATTGGGTTGAGTTTATCATATATTTCAATGAAAGTTGATTAAATATGTTTTCTTTAAAAGGATCTAACAATTTTGGTAAGGTATGAATTTGAAATTTTGTGTGGCTCTCTATCAACCTTCACTTCCTCATTTCTAGAAAAAATATACTTGCTCATTCGTATACCCACTTTCTATTCAAATGCATGAGTTTTGAACTCTCCGTAACTATGTTTTTCCACGCAGGAAAATTATGTCACATTTTATACCAACTCTAAATATTATTTTGAAGTTTGAAATACTGTTATTCTTTTATATAATTTAACATTAGATATAAGTTTAAATTGAAAGCTACTTAGATGAAATATAGCTTAGATATGGCATTTGCAAATTATTATTTATTTATTGAACTAAAGGACATTATTATTACACATGTTTAATTTACATTCAAATGCTTGATGTAATGATAGATATATAATTTAAGTTTAAGGCCCATGAGATAAATATGACTTCTATGTGACATTTGTATTGAATCATCTATTTGTTGTGTTATATGAACATGATTGGTACGCATATCTAATTTGTATTACTAATCTGTCATGTCATGTCATGCTTCTTTAATTTATCTTTTATAGATGACCAGAGCATCCCTTTTTAATCTATCCCTTTTGACTTCAGATATGTGGGTAATACTCATCCGAATATTTTTCTATCATAAAGCAATGAGTGAAATTGTATTCCATTTGTGTCAATGTTAAGGTTAAGCACATGGATTAAATTTTTATATAAGATACATTGCCATGGTGTACATTTATATCTAAAGAGTCCAAAACCTCATTCAAGACCATATGTTTTGTTGATGTAGTTTGATTGGTTATATTGCATTGCTTTTGCAGTTGTTGCTATGGGCCTCACCATCTAGTGATTTTAGGTAAAAAATTATTTACATGGAATTTTGAAGTATCCTAGAATGTTTATTATTTATCACTACTAGCCTTGGTGATTTAGTTGTTTGTTTTGATGCTACTTGGTTACCCATATTTAATAGTTTTTCATGTTTAATTCATTGTTAAGGCTTTTTATTGGCCTATCAGGATGTATTTTTCTCAAATCCATAATGGCTAAAAGAATGAAATTTATCTATGAAAAAGAGAGGTCATATGGAAAACAAATTGTTTGCAAGTGCTCTTTTGAACCCATAGAACTTGTATCCCCAATATGGATACAATACTAAGTAATACATAGCCTCCTCATCTAACTTAGTCAAGGATTTGCAATACTATATTTGAGTTGGCTAGCTCCATTTCAAGATATTATAATATTAGATTATTATTTCTATAGATTTTGATTATGGTAGTAAAATGTTACAAAAAACCGGAAACTACAAATAATATTATTCTAGATATATGTAAAAAGGACATGGTAGAGAAAATCAAACAATATTAAACTTTTCATAAATAGTTTAGATATAAATACATTTTCTAATTTTGATTGTAAATTCCAAGGCTTAAAGCAATAATTTTTCTAATAATTTTTTTTAATTAATAAATAAAAAAGAAGCATTTTCAATCAAAATCACATGCAACATATAATAAAAATAATAAAACAATTTAAAACTTCATACACTATGACATTACTATATGGCAAAGAGCATAAAAATATACAAGCAAAAAATCCTTTTATATAATAATGGAGAGCTTCAAATATACAAGAAAAAAAATCTTTCAGCCTCCTTGTATCCCAAAGAAAGAGTTGCTCAAACAATCATATTTTAAACAATTAAAACTTGGAGAAAATCATCTGTTTTTTAATTTCAATTATATAAAAAATTAGTCAAATATTTCAAATCTGTTTTTTGGCTAGTTGCAGAGTGTAGGTGCAGTTCTAGCTAGAGAGAGACTCCAAGAAGGGGTTTCAAGACAGAGCAGGTTTCCAACATTCCAGTCAAGAAGGGAGGCAAATATTTCCAACAAAAGAGGTAAGAACAAGTTCCCTAGTGGTAGTGCTATGCAACCTAGTTAGTCAGTGCATGTTGCAGGCAAGAGTGCGAGTAGCTGGTAGTCTCCAAAGAGATTTTCTAGAGGTAGAACGAGTTTCCCAAAAGTAGTACTACACATTTTATTAGGTAGGACTGCATATAGCATGGAGAAAATCATCTGTTTTTGAATTTAAATTATATAAAAAATTAGTCAAATATTTCAAATATGTTTTTTGGCTAGTTGCAGAGTGTAGGTGCAGTTATAGCTAGAGAGAGACTCCAAGAAAGGGTTTCAAGACAGAGTAGGTTTCCAACATTCCAGTCAAGAAGGGAGGAAAATATTTCCAACAAAAGAGGCAAAAACAAGTTCCCTAGTGGTAGTGCTATGCAACCCAGTTTGTCAGTGCATGTTGCAGGCAAGAGTGCGAGTAGCTGGGAGTCTCCAAAGAGAGTTTCTAGAGGTAGAATGAGTTTCCAAAAAGTAGTACTACACATTTTATTAGGTAGGACTGCATCTAGCATGGAGAAAATCATCTGTTTTTGAATTTCAATTATATAAAAAATTAGTCAAATATTTCAAATCTATTTTTTGGCTAGTTGCAGAGTGTAGGTGCAGTTCTAGCTAGAGAGAGACTCCAAGAAGTGGTTTCAAGACAGAGCAGGTTTCCAACATTCCAGTCAAGAAGGGAGGAAAATATTTCCTATAGATTTTTCGCCCTTATTACCGTGGTGCTTCTTAACCTCTTGCTACGGGTGCTGCTAATGATCCTGCTGGTGGTTCTACTGGATTTACTTCTACTGGTGGTGTTGCTGGATCGACTGCTTGATCGACTGGATCAACTGGCTCTACCTTTGCTACTACCTCTGTTACTGGCTCTGCTTCAAACAGAGAACACTCAATAGTAAGGTATACCACGGATGAGTGGGGCAGGCCCGGAGATGGAGTTAGACCAAACTACAGGCACTTATGAAATAAATGATAATTGGTTGTCGAAGTCTGCCCTTAAGAAAGGACCCTGTTTCACTAGCAAATACGAACACTAGCCTTTAGCTTTAGTAAGTTCCATAGAGGTAGGTAGGGAGAGAGGTAGATCTTCGAGATGAGCGAGCCAACAAACAGACGGATCTAGAATGGACCGAGCATGTGTGTGAGGGAGGTGGTCACCAATTAGGAACAAAAGAGGCAAGAACAAGTTCCCTAGTGGTAGTGCTATGCAACCCAGTTATTCAGTGCATGTTGCAGGCAACAATATCTATGTTTTTCTAATACACAGCACAAAATTTTTAATACACAACACAAAAATACACAAAAAAAAAAAATTAATTCACAGCACAAACATTTTTTGAGCGCGGATGGAGAGTAACATACCCGACGGAGTCGAAGAGCGCGGATGGAGAGTAACATACCCGACGGAGTCGAAGAGCGCGGACGGCAGGAGCACTAGCGCAGCCGGGAGGAGCAACAACGTGAACAGAGCAGCAGCGACAGGGACAGAAAACGTGCAAACAATGAAAACGGTAAACCACCAACCTTCGCGGGTGATTTATTTATAGAAAATAGTTTGGCCAAACTATTTTAAAAGTAAAAGTTCGGCCGAACTTTTGTTGTCGGTTTTCCAATCTCCAGCAAAATTTCTATTTGCCTGCGCCGTCAGTGTGCCGTCAATCTAAACGGAATCACGAGTTCGGCCAAACTTTGTAAAATGTTCGGTCGAACTATTGCCGAAAAACATTTTCGGCCCCCGATTCTCACAAAAGTGTAACCCAGCTTCACATTTCCGCCCTAGTACCAGTAGGTGTTGCAACTAAAGCATTATCATATGAGTTATAATCACTGAAAATACCCGAGCTTGAATAGGATTGAAGTGCCTAAATTTTTTATATAGTGCTTCGTATGAAGGATTTATCAATGTAGACATAGGAAGTGGTTGTAATTCTAGAAACTCAGTTGTAGGAGGGTATTTCTCTGGAAAAATAAGATGTCTAAATGAAATTGGCAGTATTTTTTGTGACCCCAAACACTTATCAGATACACCATAAATACAGTAATGGGGAGGTTAATGGTGTTGAAGAATGTAGCTAGTATCGACCTTCATAATTTCATTTGTCAAAAGAATGAAAAACTTTTTTTATTGCAAAATAAATTTGAATTATTAAAGCATGGGTTTCATGCTTGGGCCATTGGTCAATAGGTCAAAGCCTCCATTGTAGGATTATAGGATTATATATTGAGTAATTACCATTATTATTATATGATATACCCTTCTTGGGATCTTTGTGTCAAGAAATAAAAATATTTTCTCCTCCTTCACCTACTCAACTTTCTAATCCTTCAAGTCGGCCTCAAACAACTTGAAAAGTTGACCTTATGTTGAATATTTGAACCACTATAAATAAGTGAATTAAACCTATTAAAGGGTAACGAGACATTCGATATGTATTTTAGATGTAAGAAGCGAAATAAAATAAAAGCCTATCCTATGCCTAGAAGAGAAGCAAGCCAAGCGAAGGACTAAAGCTAGTAATCCTCTGTCAAAAGGTATGAATTTTTCTCGATTGTTACAGGGTTGAAAAATACAAGAGACTAAAAATTGTAGGGAAAATGAAGAAAAATTGAAACTCTAATCTTGATGCTTATCAGTTTGACTTAGTTATGGAAGGTTGACTTGGTGGATTAGAGGAGGTCACTTATCTTGGTCTAGGGTCCTAGTTTCCTTAAATTGATCTGAATTTAGTAGTGGAAGAGTTTGAATGGTTTTTCTCCTTGTTAGGGGTTTTCCCTTGGCTGAGTGCCTACATATTGTGTCCTCTTTTGTTTGTGATCTTCATTGATCGGCATTAGTCTTGGTGCTAAGAACAAGATAACTTAAAAGGAAGAATTAATAAGTAAATATCAAAAGATAGATGTAATGTATAGGAAAGTAACATGAAATACAAGGAACCAAAATGGTGTGATTAGTCCCTAAATAGGAATCATTAAAATTTTAGGAAAATGATGAAATGATCTCCTAGAATTGAAGGGAATTATGTAGTCTTAGAAAGCTTGCATCAACTAGGGATTCGATCGAAGAATAAAATTCCCAACTCCTCCTTCTTTAGGAGAACAAATTGGAAGACTATGAAGTTCTGTAGAAATACAATAGCATTTGGCATCTTAATTATGGTTGGGAAACAAGCTCTAGGGGTTTATATATGGGAATTTATACCCTTTTAAATTATTCTATTTTAAATTTAAATCAAGTTAGGTGTTTTCGTCACTGGTTAGTGACAAGTCTCTCTCATCTCTCATCTAACACTCTTGGAATATTGTTAATCTTTATATGCCTCTAATTTATCATGAGAAAGTAGAATGTTGGAAATTTGTAATGGAGTTAAGGGATTAAGATTTTGGTTCAAATTACATTGTAGAAAGATACTTTAACACCACACTTCATCACTATGAGTAAAGTGGGGGGAGTTGAGGATGGATTTTTTGGGATCCAATCATATAGATAATGGAGATCCCCATTTCATTGCTTGATTTAGTGAATATCTTGGTTGAAAATTTGAAACTCACATGGACCAATAAATGTCTCAGTCCTAGACACATTAATCTAGATCAATTATTGGTACATAGTTCCTTCACAGAAAGTAAAATCTATCTGTGTTCTCAAATTATATCTTACCCTGGATCATATCACTGAAACACCACCTTTTCTATGATTAAACAAGATGATTATGGTCCTCTTTTTTTTCATTTAAATAATTTTTGGCTCTAAGTCACCTCCTCCACCTTGTTTCTTGAGTTTGGAGCAAGTGGACGGTTGGTTCATTGGTGCAAATATAAGAGCAAAATATTAAAAATATGAATCTCACTTTAAAGATTCGGCTGAGGGATTAATATCAATTAGTGAGTAAAGAGATCAACTACGTCAAATATAAACTAGGGATAAATGAAAGGCTCATGGGGTAGAAATAAGGAACTCCTTATTTAATTATTGAAGAAAAATAAATCTTCTAGTGCTACAAATATATGATGAGGGAAGACGAATAAAAATGGAGGTAAAATTTCAAGAATTTGTGGCTCTAATTAAGTGATATAAACACTATTTTTTTAACAAACAAGATAAAGTAGAACACTAGTGTAAAAATGTCAAGGAAATCACCACCAACGAAGAAGAGACATTAAGTCCAAATGAAAATATAAAATAAGTAGCATATAACCCCAATGCCACCATGTACATTGAAACTAGGATCCAAGCTAGATTAAGTACAAATATTATGCAAGAAAATAATCCATGTATTATAAGAAACAAAGACAATGCTTGTCTAATGTACGTTATATCAGAACAGGAAATATTAGACGCAATCAATCATTTTAAACTTGATAAGGTTTTGAGTCTAGATGAATTTAACATTCATTTTTGCAACTATTTTTGGAAGATTATTAGGTTTGAGTTGGTGTAGATGTTGTGAATTCTTCACTATGTTCATCACTCCTTGCACCTGAGTGGAGGGAAAAAATAATATTTCTTAAGTATAGCCCCAATTGAGGTAATTCTATCATCCTTTGTACATTGAAGATGATATCTTAGTGCAATGTGTTGTACATGATTATGTCTAAAATCATTTCTAATATATCAAAAATAATACTCCCTAATATTATCTTAGAAAACCGAGGCGATTTTGTGAGGAAGAGACAAATTGTGGAAAATATCGTCCTTATACATGAATTTATCCCCTTTAGTACGAATAATGAGGAAAAATGGATGATCCTTAAGTTGGATATGGAAAATTTCTTTAATTGTGTCAAACATAGCTTCATGTTTGGATTCATTTAGAAATTTGAGTTTAATCCAAGAGTCATTGCTTGGATCTCCACATGTATCAAAATTTTTTTGGTTTCTCCTTTATACAATGGGCTTTATATGCATTCTTTTGTGTTAATACTTTGTTAGGGTTGACCTTATCAAATTTCATGTATATCATCATGGTAGACTCCCTTAGCTAGAATTTGAATATAAATTGTTTTGGTAGCTTATTTCAAGTAGGTATGATTGGTGGAATCAAGTCATTCATAGGAAGAATCTAGGAGTGCGACATAATTTCCTTCATTAGGTCATAGAAGTTAGAAAAGGTTCACAAGTCTATAGGATTATCAATAGTTTTCCCCTCCTCCTTATCTTAACTAAATTTGTTCCAATAAATAATGGGCATATAAAAAGTTGGCATGATAATATCACGGGGAGTCCTCCTTTATCTAAACATTAAAACCTTCTCACACTTGAAAAAAGTTGGAACAACATGGGTCCTCATATCTTTTGTTTCTCTTTATATATCTGAAGAGGAAATACTGGGATTTCGAATTCTAGCATCTGATATATTTTTTGCAGGTGGATCTGAGCCATATTTTAAGAAAATCAAATTCTTTTTTTATCCATTTCCTCCTTCACACAAATGACTAGGGTTTGAAGTGTCAACCTCTATTATAGAATGAGATTCTTTTGAGACCCAATTCATATTTTTTTTTGGATTTTGGGACTGAGCTTGAATCTTTTTTTTTTTTTGAGGAAGTCGAGAGGGTCTTAAATTTTATTTCTAGCTTCAAAATCATTTCATTTTTTTTTTTAATTTCTAGAGAAGCTAACTTGATTTACTTATAGTGAGGAGTTTTTTTACACTGAATTCAGTTGAAATTTTTTACAATTTTATGCAATATTTTCATGGGGTTTTGCATGATGGAGCCAAGGGCATAGAAACCCCTCCTCACACTAATTCGAAGAGGGTTTAACACAATAATTTTTGGACAAATTCATTTTACAAATTTCTCTTGGATTGTGAAAGGGTTTCTAGAGCTCAATTTGTGTTTAACCTAATTTTTTTTGTAGTAATCCAACAAGTGATTTTGGGAGGCCACAAGCCCTTTGGGGCTCTGATTTTGTTTGTTTATTTTTCAAGGGTTAACTCCTAATTTTTACAGTGACCACCTTATGATTCAAGGAGGATTTCAACATTACTTTTCCATTAAAAAAAATTAGGATGCAAGGGTTTCCAACTCACATATTTCGTGTCATTTTATTTTCATCTAACAATGGGCCAATTTAGAACAAAATGTGGAAATTTATAAAAAAATAGGGCAATAATAAAAAATGTGGCATTTTAAACTTACATAAGGAATTTTAGTTCTCTCTCCTTGGATAAGTTGGTTGGGTTGAATCCGTCTTCTCTACAACTAGTTATTTGTGGGTCGACTTTATAATCGATGTCCTCGCTTTGTCAATCCACCTTGGATGCTTACTTGGAAAATAGGGTATGTAGGGAGAGGGCCAGTGGGCTCATTCTCATGCTATCAATATAATAGGCTAGGGTTAAAGGAATAGGGTCGATGTCAGAGGCATGGATCGATGGCGAAGGTGGACGTGGGCTAGGGTTAAAGGAATAGGTAGGGATTGATGACATAGGTGCGCAGAATAGGGTTGATGGAAGAGGTTGGGATTGATGGTAGAGGCATTTGGCTTAGGATCTAGCGTAAAAGAATAGGTTGGGTAGAAATTTTGTTTAATATGGTATTGAGATTTAGTTTTTAGTTTTTTTATTTTTTGTATTTTTTTTTTTAATTTTAATTTTTTGTATTCTTTTTGTTTATACAATATTAAATTTAATATAATATTTTATTTAATATAATCTAAATCCTAATTTAAATATAATCTTAAATCTTAATTTTAATTTAAATTAATCTTAATATAATCTTAAGTCTAATCTTAATCTTAAATTTAATATAATCTTAAATTCCCTTTTATAGATATTTTGGGGCGAGGCATGAATTTTGAGGCAATAAATTCTTTGAAAAGTGTCATCTTCAAACTTACTTTAGGTTATCATACATGACAAAGAAAATGGTTAGTGGCGTGACACTGCAAAGGGTTTCCTATGCATGAGGGACATATCGCATGAAATTTTGGTATCTTGGAGACATGTCATTGGATGTTGGCTTTCATAGTGATAGATATCATTGAGATAATCAACTTCAACACAAAATTTAAGGTTTGGTGCATCTCTAGGTCAATGGACTCGTCATTGTTGTATCCCACTAAATAGGAACTTCCTAGTGCTATATCACACAAGAAAGGAACTTTAGAGTGTTGGATCAAAAAATAATATAACTTCTTAATGTTGTATTGCACTACAAGGGAAATTTTAAAATACCTCATTAAAATTTATCAATTTTTTTGCAAGAGGAAAAAAATGGTATAAGAAGTTCATAAATCAAGAGGAGGTGTTAAGGGAATAATAGGAAGCCTTCACATTGAGGGGTACCCTTATTTTCTCCTAGGTGTTAGAAATACTTAAGAAAAAAGAAGGTGGTTTTTGGGTCATCTATAACAAGGAGACGCCTTGCTAAAGTATATGAGTGATTACCTAACTCTAGAATTGGTTTTCTCCACTACTAATAGCGATAATAAGATGAACATGATAATGTAGGTTGGATGGGAAGAATAATAAAGAATTTTCTTATACCCTCTTACCTTTTCCCCTTTGTGGTATCATAGCTCCTATAGGAACTTTTGTTTGTTTGACTTGGTCATCATCATTTTATTCATTGCAAAAGTAAAACTATTTTCAATGTTCATAACAACATAGTATTTTTGTTTCCAAGGAAAAAATCAAAATTTTTATTGAGAAAATAAAGAGTTACATTGCACATGAATTAAAACATTCCTTTTACTCTAGGTCTCATAAGATTATCACCCACAGGAAACTAGATGAAAGAGGTTCAACCATGCCAAAAATTATGTTTACTGATAACCATATTTAAAAAAAACACAAAATAACATGTATGACCTGTGACTGTTCTCAGGCCTCCTCCATAACACCATAGTATGTCTACCTCATGGTGGTCAATGTAACAAAAAAATCAAAATACCCATGCCTAATTTAATACAAATTTAATTACAATTTTTTAATGGAGGAAAAAATGGATATTGTATTTTTATTCTAAAAAATATACACGTATAAAACTTTTTTTTGAGGTAAAAATACTAGAACCCTTAGAACAAATATTTGATGAGTCTTATGTGTTTATTCTCTAGTATCATTGTCCATTTTCTTCATAAGCATCCCCAAAAATATTAGGCATGCATGTGACACACAAATGGAGACTTTAATATGCAAGTAGCCCAATCTAGATGAGGTATCATGTAATGTAGCACCATTAGACATTTTTGATGTATTTTAGGACTATAATTCTTATGGTAGTGCATGGAATCTATATATTTATATTTCCATTTCCACTTCTATAGAATGGTGCAAAATAATCAACCATACAAAACAATTTATTGACGTGATTATAGTTTAAGCTCAACCATGACCATATAATCCTCTAGTCCTTAAGTAGGCCACTACATCATGCAAACCATTTATCAAAACTACCCCAAAATTCAGCACATGAACACCATAAGACTAAAATCTCTCAAAAATTATTAGGGAATATTAGTTCTTTACATTAAGTGATTTTTCAATACTCATGTTTGCACAACAAAATTTTTCTTTTGCAAAAGTTATTTTTGATGTTATAAGAACTTTCAATTCTACATATATAATGTAACATTAATCTATATCCAATATTGAATCCATGTGGTTCCAACAAAATTTACAAGGTAAGTACCCATGATTTTCTATGCCTCCTCAACTATGGCTCATTGGTTCAATTAATTCCATGTCACAACCTAGAGGAAAAAATCACCTAACCAAAGGACTAACAGACTTTGACTAGGTCAATGCATGCATTACCTCACTAAGGTATAAGGAACAATGTAAAGATCATCTTCAATTGATACACATGAGTTCAATGATTAAATGTTGCACCTCTTTATCACTTGACCCCTTCTTATTTATTATTAAATATTTAATATGAAAAATTCTATATCATTAGAAAATCAACCAATCAAATTAAAAGGAAAACAAGTATGAGTTAAGTTATGGAGTAATCTAAATTTTAAGAGTCCTAGTTACACAAATGTGGACATAAGTTAAACTCTTTTATCTCTATTATATTTTGACATTAAATATGATTAACAATATGTGTGTAACTTTAACACTAGAAAAGGGAAATCCCCCAAACAATTACCATAAGTAATAGTAAAAACTATAAAATCTCAAAAATATTATTTGCATAGTGAGTTGCACATACCCATATCATCCCCCCAAAAACAATTATCATAGGACTTACATAAAAGCACTTTGAATACACAGAATATGCATATTATGAGTTCAAAATAAAATAAACTAAAGTCTAATAACCACAAGGCATAATACTCAATCATAAACACCAAGAAATATCTAATCCAACAACCTGTAAAGGCTCATAATTGTAATATCCCATCCAACAATTGATGGATTCCTCATGAGCTACTCCCAACGCTGGCTCTCCTTTCCCTTAGATTATAATGTATTTGAGTTTGAGCTAATATAATGGTATTACCATTAATCTCACATCATTCTCAAAACACTTGGATATGTGTCAATTTCATCAATTTATATTGAAACAATAAATATTTTGTTCATATTATTTAATTTAAATGACATATCATATATTCAGATACTTATATATCAACTTCACATTATCTAATTTAAATATTAGTTTGATTTTTTTTTGAATTTTTTCATTAAAATAAATAGTACATTTGTTATGGACACATTAAATACAATATATTTAAGCTCTTAAGTTGTTATTTCTCTTTCTATTTAGGTAAATTAACAACCATCATAAATAAAATGTGAGATAATATAATAAACATCCAACAATAGTAAAACACATAGCAACAAAATACTGTGATTATTTTGGAAACCCTAAATCAAGAAACCAATTAGTAAAAGATCTATTACTCTTAGGCAAAATGCATCTTATGATGAAGTCATCCACCCATTAATATGCTATATTACATCAAATACTACATGAAAAACTATTGTAGAAAATTAAATAACTCAGAAAATACTCATAAAAATACATGAGACAAAACATTAGTGGAAAAGGCCTGAGAGCCTTACGACATTCATCACATATTCTTCATTATTAAAAGAATGTAATAATACAAATAAATAGATGAGGCAGTTGTCTCAAGATAGTGTGTCTATCTTGGACAACTTGGTTGAGAAAATATCTCAACACACACTAATCTATGAGCTAAGTTATGTAGGCCTAAACTAACTCCTAATCAAGAGGAACTAACATAATCTAGAAAATTAGGCAGAAAATCTTAATTTTCAATATTTAATTAATTTAATTAACTTTGGATTTATAATTGTTTATGAGAGAGAGGCTAACATTCCCCCCCCCACCCAATGGTAAATCAAAAATAATAATGAGGAACCATCTTCCAAGTTCTCATGCTAAAATTGTTGATCCCCAAAAAACATTGTCTGAAAACTGCCAAAGTTGGATGCCGAAAAAAATGCAATCTAAAGAGACCATGAGTCAGCTACATGTCTGATTCATCTCTGAATTTCGCTTGACAACTCCATCACGTGCCAAGTTGCAAAAGGATCCATCTGTACTTTGCTTGCAATTAGCATCCTTTTTCCACTGACAAAAAACTGATGACACCCACTAGCGAATTTTCTTGTCCACTAAAAAAATGTTGAATACGCCCACTAGAAAATTTGCTAATGATGATAGCCCATTGGCTGATGATGTTGATGATGTCAAAAAAAAACTCACTGTTGATTTTGTTGATGCTGTTGGATATTTCTCATTGTTGATTCCCACTGGCTTCTTGGATGTTTGAATGCCTACTAGCTACTGAATATGCCCACTGGCTTCTTTGTTGATGTTGTCGAGACTTTCAATTTGACAACCACCATTAATTTCATTGACATCCCCCCCCTCCTTGTAAGCTGAAAGGAGAGACAATCATCTGGAAATTATTTCTAAACTCCCCCTTTCAGGTGTAGGAGTGTTGCACTGGTGTACTCCCCCGTTCAAATACACGAGAGTACCATCTTTATTTGATTATCGACTACAATAGGTGTGATTGAATTTGGTTGTAGAAATTATACAGTCTTTTGACTATTGATGACCATTCCAAAGGATCAATCCATTCATAATTGACTTCAATCTGGTTGGTTGGTTTTGATTACAACATTTCTCTGATGAATGATTTGGCTTGCCACAATGGCGACAAGGATGGAGATCAAAACAATGATCTTCCATATGACCTATTCTTTGAAAATGTGAACATTTTGGTTTGACTCCAACTTCAGTTTGTGTGCATGTCGGTTTGTCTGCAACTTTCACAGAATTTGTTGATGGATTTGTTTAAGAAAGAATGCACTGACGAACTTGATGGGCTTTGAATAATCTGGGATATGTAAGTTGTCGTAACCTTTGACATATCCTAATCCTCATCAGTTTATGTTACTTTGGATTTCTTCCCATGGCTTGATGATTGGTTTGGATGAAAGTTGAATTTGAACAACTTCGAAACTTGAAGCTATTTGGATGAATGGCTTATCATATTTATCTGTATCGTTCAAAGACTCGGAAGCATCACTCTTTTCTTACAATTCATTTCTTTGTAGTTGCGACTCCAGTTGAAGGTACTCAATCATTTCATTTTTCTGCTCTAGATGCCTTGAAATATTAGCAAGAGTTGCTTTGTTGATTTGCACCATGTCTTCAGCACATGATAGGATCAAATTGTGAAGAACTTGTAATAGTTGGATGTGTTGCACCATGTGAAATAGCTCACTTGAATTCAGGCTCGCTTGTCTTGAAATTTCTCAATTGATTTGAACTTGTTGGATTGAATTCGCTTGCTTGATTTTAATGAGATGCTCGCTTGCTCTGGAATTTTATTGATCTCTTACTTGGTGAAACTTGTTTTGCTTGTTTCACGCTCACTGCAACTCACGCTCGCTTGTTGTAGATTTCAACTTTCTTGATTGTTGTTTGAATATTACATTTACTTGCATTAGATTTAAACTCACTCACTTTCTTTGATTGTTGCTTCAGTGAACTTCATGCTGGCTCGCTTGATGTTGTGAACTTTGTACTAACTTGATTGTGCTTATTGGCAAAGGAAGGGTGTTGAACACTGTAAAAAATGCACCCAAAAGACCAATGAAAATTTCAAATAATATGACGCAATTGAAGAACTGTCTTAGTTTTATCACCTTACCAATTAAAACTGGGGTGTCGGTTTCAACTGAGAATGTACCCTGAAAATGCATCTCAGTTACAAAAATGTTTATCTGCAAGTGATACAAAAAGTGTTGTTGATGTTGACTTGTCCTAGAATGCTTGATTTTGTGGCGTCCTTAACTTGATTATTTTGATTGCAGGATGTGGAATGTGTCTGTAGAAGACCTCTTTATCAACTTGATGATGTGCTGGAGAAGTGCATGTGATCATTTGTTCTTTTATAGCTTGATTACATGAGCTTGACAAGTTAAGCTTGTGTATGTGCATGTAGTTGTTTAATTTGTTGTGTACCATATTACAAAGAGAGTGTCAAAAAACTGGGCATAAGTCATGCACATGCATTCACTACACACAGTGTGCCTAAGATACCCTTATTCAATTTCAGGTGGATCTAGGACACGATCACAAAAAAAAATATGATTTTATTAAGTTTCAAGGTACATCAACTTTTCTTCTTTACAACATCTTCATTGAAGCTTCTCGAGCACTCATTGTGATAACTCCTTGTCTTTAAAAAATGAATGGACTGATTTAATCTCTCTCAAAGTAAAACATTAATTCAATGAGATACCCTTTAAAAGTCACTTGACTTCAAATATTACAAAATACTTGTTTCTCCAAAATTACAAAAAATAAAAAACCTCTTCACTCCAATAACTCCAAAACTCTCAACATTCAACTTATCACTCCAAATTACAAAAAAGTAATTCAACTTTACACTCTCTTTCATGTGCTTTACACTCATACGTATCCTCATGAAACATTTAAAGTGTGTAATTTAAATGACATACCTTATCCCTCCATTAATATACTTTATGATCACTCTTTAATAAGTGCCTTTACATACTTCCCATTAAAATTATTATTAGAAATTTATGATTTTATTTGAAGTCATGTTTCCTTTTAAACTTTAAAGCTTACGTATGTAAAAGTATATGCACCATACCCTTTATGCTGACAAAAAAAAAAACATATCATGCGTGTCTTTTCAAAATAATCTCCACCGTATAGTTTGAACAATGCTCACAACGCATCATGTATGCAGGCCTCATGCCATTGGGTTCCACGCACAGTCCAAGTGTTGCCTCATTATTACACAACCTTTTTAAAATTGTTTGATGAAGACACTTTGAGCATTACTTTAATTTCTCTTTAAAAAATAATGAATTGACCTTGGAATTTTCTTTTTTTAATCCTTGATGTTAAAAAAAATATGGTTTGCTTCATTCATTGATCCAAGCATCTTTTTTCACATACCTTTCAACATTGACACGGGAAATAAATGTTCCACAACCAGGGACAGAATTGGTAGAGCGGTTCCTATTTAGATGGGTAGAGTCTTTCCTTCCAGGTTCAATACAACCGTCGATCAATCACTCATAGCACTCGATCACCATACGCAGTCTTCGATCAACCACAGGTTCAATATCATGTTGTCATTGCTCTCTCTGTCAGAACGCCAATTTTTCAATTCGGCCCTCACGTCGTATTATTCAAAACCTCTTCATCATCATTTTGAAATGCATTAAACACCAGAGTTAGAGGGCTCTAAAAAATTTAGCTAGCTTCCATGGTGGATTTTATGAGGAACGATATGTAGAAAATTAATTTAAAATGTTGTGAAAAGCGACTAAATAAAATTCAAATAGGTTGGTAGGAAATAAATTATGCAGAGTGTAGGATATGATGGGCCACCCTAACTGAAGTGGTTCTGACTCATTATTAACTTATGAATAATGGCGATCGAACCCCCCAATTTCACCTTCAAGTTCCTGCAGCCAGAATAATGAAGAATTTCAGAATGTGTTGGAGTGCAGTGCAAACAACAACTGTGTCCGATTTCATTTACCAGAAAATGTGTGTCCTTCTGCTTTCTATGTTGTGCTATGTGGTGAGGTGTAGGAATTGAATCCCATGGTGAGGTGGGTTTGAGTCCTAGTCGTGGGAGGAGAGGCCGAAACAACAACGCGGTTGGTCAATGCGGGTAGTTTCCTGATTCCAGTCACAAGCGTGCTAGCCATGGTAGTTGTGGTCACGACATCTTGTTCACTGCACTTGTACTTCTACCTTATTATGGATAACAATAGTATGCCTTGGAATCTTAAACTTTCACAAGGATCAATAATTGTGAAAAAGAAAGCGTACTTATGACTATGAAAAAATCACACATAAAGTTCTTCTATAGAAATGCTTGTGCTCATGCACAAAAAAAACAATCTCAAGATCCACCATATGATTTTAATTCGGTAGGTCAGTAGTGAAGTGATCGTAACTCTCAGCAGGTTCTCAAGTCCTTTTAATGACCACTTTTTTGTCAATTTCGAACATGACGCGGCGATGGATCTTCCTCTCCAGCTTCAGAAAAGCATGTTAGGTCCCTATATTACTAGTATAGTCCCTTATTGTTGTTAGTGTAACCCCCTTATTGTTATTATTTTACCCCTGTAACCCCCATATTGTTATTATTGTGCCCTAAAATTATTATTGTTAGGTCGGCCAGGATTACATTGTGGCCCCACTAGGATTACATTATGGCCCCATGGACTCCTATATATAGAAAGGAGGTTTTGTAATTTGGATCATCCAAGAATTTTTCTTTCATGTAATGTATTGGAGGTTGCCCCCTTGAAGTGGATTATTTCTAAGTCATTGATATCTCTTTTCTTCTATTTTTGGAGCTGGTTTCACAACATTTGGTATCAGAGGTTTGAGATTCTAGGGTTTCACTACTCCAAACAGGTCATCGTGGAATTTGCGCTATAACTTTTTTTCTACGAAGGTTCAAAATCTGAAATTTTTAGAGTGCAAAGCCAAAATCCTGAGGAACATCTTCGCAAAATTTCAAATTTTTTTCGCAATATTTTTGTAGATATGATCTGTGCAAATTAGGTCATTTTGCAGGCTCTTGAATTTAACCTAAACAGGTCATCGTGGTAGTTTCATAGTAAATTTTTTTCTACGAAGGTTTAGAAGCTGAAATTTTTAGAGTACGAAGCTGAAACCTTGAGGAACATCGTCAAAAAATTTCAGATATTGGTTTGCAATATTTTAGGAGATATGATTTGTGGAAGTTAGGGACTTTTCAGGCTTCTGAATTTCATCTCAAAGAGGTGATCGTGGGAAAATTTTCATAGATCTCTCTCTGAGCATCGGATTGGAATGCTGTAAAAAGTGGCCCCAAGTACACGGACTCTAGTTTTTTTTCTATCAATTTCAGAGCCAAAGGAGGAAATAGTGACACGTGGAAATTCATACAAGTTCGCTCTACTGAACCAGTCCAAAATTGGGTCATTGTGGGAGAGTGGATATAACTTTGTCTTGAAGAATCCAAATCAGATCAGACCTGTGGAATTTGAAAAAAGATTCAGAGGGCTACTACAGGGTTGAATTGTAGATATTGAGGATATGCAATTATAGAAATAATTCAATTTCAATATCGAGCTCCTCAAAAGCAAGTAAAAGGTGTGTATTTTTTTCCCGAATTGCATAAGTCTTGTTTGAATAATCAAGTTGAATTGATTACAAGGGCATATTGCAGAATAGATATCAATATTGGATTCTAAAATGGACCCTAAAAAGAATTCAACACCCATTAAGCCTTTAGAAGGCTATACTATGACTCATAAAGACGAAGAATGGCAACATGAATATCAAAATTACAAGAGCAAGTGCAACAAATTTCACTCTCGCAAAGAACAACAAAAAATTAAATGGAAGTTTTGAAGAAAGGCGTGGAAAATAAGATGGATGGTTTGAAGAAAGGTGTGGAAGCTAAGACGAATAGTTTGGAAGCTAAGATGGATGGCATGGAAGTGGGCATGGAAGCTAAGATGGATGACATGGAAGCTAAGATCGATGAAAAAATGAAAGACAACATGGAAAACATGAAGAAGGATCTAAAAGTAGACATCGAAGATTTGGAAAAGTTGATACAAGAAATGTTTCCTAATGGTGAAAAGCGAGAGAAAACTCATGATGAGAAAAATAAATGTTAATCGTGATTTCATAAACTCTGTTGGATAAAGAACCATATTCAAAATGGGCAGAATTTAGATGAAAGGATCCTATAACATGGATACTACAGATGGAGCAATATTTTTATCTCAATAATGCAAACACAAAAAGTACGCGTTGCAACTTGACATTTAGAAAAAAATACATTTGTATGGCATCGATGGCTTTGCTCCCATAAAAAAATTGTCACTTGGTCAAAGCTACTTTATAAACATAGCACATTATGAGGATTGTTTCCCTCGATGGCCACTAGGTTAATCGTATAAATCTCAAACAAAAGGGTTTCGTGGGGGAGCACATTGAGGACTTCCAAAAATTGAATATAAGGGTAACTGATATTCCAGAGGAACACAAGATTGATCTCTTCATAGGTACTTTAAAGGATAACATCCAACATGAATTTCGCGTTTTGGAACCTAATTCATTGGAGAAGGCATTCAGGTTGGCAAGAAAAATTGAATGTAAAATTATGGCGACAAGGAAGCCTACCACTCACTTCTATAAAGAGGGAAGTGTTGCTACTCCTAGATTTTCACAACCTACAAGGTTGACACCACAACAATTGGAAGAAAAAAGAGCAAAATGGCTTTGCTACAGTTGTGATAGAAAATACACTAAAGGTCATAAGTGTGCTGAGAAGAAATTATTTTACATAGATTGTGAAGAGGAAGAAGAAAATGAACAAGAAGAGGATATACACCAGGAACCAGCCCTAGAAGAGGAAGAAATGAGTTCCACCATATCGTGTAATGCATTGGCAGGAATTACCACTCCTCAAACTCTCAAGATAGAAGGACATATCAAGAAGAAAAAGGTAATAGTGTTGATTGATTCAGGTAGCACCCATAATTTTTTTCATTGTAAGGTAGCCAAGGAATTGAATTGTTTCCTATACCCAGCACCAGAATGTCAAGTGATGGTTGCAAATGGAGGAACTATAAATTGCTCTGGAAAATTCCATACTATCAAGCTAACCATGGGGGAATATGTATTGAATAGTCCAATGCTTTCCATTCCTATGGGAGGTGTTGATGTTGTACTAGGAGTACAATGGTTACAATCTTTGGAGACGGTAGCTTTTAATTTTCAAGAACTTTTCTTGAAATTTTTTTCAGAAGGAAAGGAAGTCGAATTACGGGGTATTGCGGGGAAGCCAGGAAGGATAATAAGCTCTAATGTCATGACAAAGCTTCTAAAGAAAGAACAGCGAGGCGTAATTGCACAACTATGCTCACTAGAAGTTCCAACATCAAAATCATCTATTTCTGCAGATCTCCAACAAGTCTTGGACAATCATTCCAAGGTGTTTGAAACTCCCAAAGGACTCCCACCTATTCGTGATCATGATCATGCTATTCATTTGATTCCAGGAAGTGTTCCTCCAAATATCAGGCCTTATAGATATCCTTACTTCCAAAAGAGCGAAATTGAACGTATGATTGCAGAAATGTTAGAGGCGGGTATAATTCAACCTAGTCAAAGTTCTTTCTTTGCTCCTATAGTATTGGTACACAAGAAGGATGGATCATGGCGAATGTGTCCGGATTATAGGGAGCTCAATAAGCTCACCATTAAAGATAAATTTCCCATTCCTGTGATTGATGAATTATTGGATGGATTACATGGAGCAATTTATTTTACCAAGTTGGATCTTCGTTCAGGATATCATCAAATTAGAATGAAGACTGAAGATATTCCAAAAACAGCATTTCGAACTCATGAGGTTCATTATGAATTTTTGGTCATGCCTTTTGGCCTTACCAATGCACCTTCTACATTTCAAGGGTTGATGAATTCCATTTTCAAACCCTTCCTTAGAAAATTTGTGCTAGTATTTTTTGATGATATACTAATCTACAACAGGTCTTGGAAGGATCATGTTGAACATGCTGACAGGGTGCTCAAACTATTGCAGGAGAAACAATTATATGCAAAAATATCCAAATGTTTCTTTGGAGTACAAGAGGTGGAATATCTGGGTCATATTGTATCTTACGAGGGTGTTAAAGTAGACCCTAACAAAATTAAAGCCATTAAGGAATGGGAAGTCCCCACAACCATAAAGCAGTTGCGAGGATTTCTAGGGTTAACAGGGTATTATCGCAAGTTTGTTAGGAATTATGGGAGAATAGTAGCACCTCTAACAACATTATTGAAGAAAGATGCATTTTCATGGACTCCTGAAGCAACTAAGGCCTTTGAACATCTTAAAGAGGAAATGTGCTTAGCACCGGTCTTAGCTACGCCAGACTTCACAAAAACCTTTATTGTGGAATGTGATGCCTCAGGAAATGGAATTGGTGTTGTTTTAATGCAAGAAGGAAGACCCATTGCTTTTGAAAGTCCAATCAAAGGAAAGTATTTACAGAAACCTATTTATGAGAAGGAAATGTTAGTAATACTGCATGCACTAAAAAAATGGTGAACTTACCTAATGGGAAGACACTTCAAGGTAAAAAATGATCATGATAGTCTTAAACACTTTTTGGAACAAAGACTATCTTCAGAAGAGTAGCAAAAATGGGTCACAAAGATGCTGGGTTATGACTTTGAAATAATCTACAAAAAAGGAAAGCTTAATGTTGTTGCAGATGCACTCTCAAGAAAGAATGAAGAGGTGGAAGCATTTCTTTGTGCCATTTCTATTATCCAACCAGATTGGATAACCGAAGTAAGAGATGAATGGAAGAAGGAAAAAGATGTATGGACACTCATTCAAAAGTTGCAGCAAGATCCTAGTACATCTGATACATTTAGTTGGAAAAATGATTCCTTATGGTACAAAGATCGCTTATATCTTTGTAAGAATTTCCAACTAAAACGAAATATTCTTTTGGAATTGCACACTTCTCTTCTAGGAGGACACTCAGGATTTTTAAAAACTTACCACAGGGTGAAGAAAGAACTTTTTTGGGATGGCCTTAAATCTGATATTCAAAAGTTTGTGGCAGAATGTTTGGTTTGCCAGCAGAATAAGTTGAGACAATTAAGACCCCGGGTCTTCTACAACCTTTATCCATTCCAAGTCAACGTTGGGAGGAGATTTCAATGGATTTTATCACAGGTTTACCTAAGCCCAAAGAAAATAGTGTCATCATGGTGGTAGTTGATAGAACTACCAAGTATGCACACTTTTGTGCATTATCTCATCCATTTAAAGCAAGTACAGTTGCTACTACATTTATGGACACAATTCAAAAGATACATGGAAACCCAAGGGTTATTGTGAGCAACAATGATCCCATTTTTACTAGAAATTATTGGACGGAGTTATTTTCTAGTTTGGGTACTCAATTAGCTCATAGCTCATCTTATCATCCTCAATCCGATGGTCAAACTGAGATAGTAAATAAATGTTTGGAAGGATATCTTCGTTCTTTTGTATCTGATAAACAAACACAATGGGTCAAGTGGTTACCTCTCGCTGAATGGTGGTATAACACTTCCTTCCATACTGCAGCAAAAATGACCCCATTTATGGCACTTTATGGATATCATCCACCATCCATCACATCATCTTTAAGAGAAAATTTGAAGGTTCAAGCAGTGGAAGATCACATCGAGTATCAGCAAGAAGTTCTCCAACTCTTAAAGGATAACCTGAATTTGGCACAAAATCGAATGAAACAACAGGCAGATCAACATCGTAGCGAGAGAAGTTTTGATGTAGGAGATTGGGTATTTTTACTGCTACAACCATACAAACAAATGTCCCTCAAGCAAGCAAAGAAGGATAATAAATTATCGCCAAAGTACTATGGTCCTTACAAGGTGTTGCAAAAGATTGGTACTAAGGCATACAAATTGGAGCTTCCTGCTTCTTCGCGAGTACATCCAGTTTTCCATGTTTCATGCTTAAAGAAGGTTATAGGTGAAAATCTTCCAGTTCAAACAATATTTCCAGAACTTGATGAGGAAGAAAAAATCATATTGGAACTTGAAGCGGTCATGGAAACAAGAACTCGATAGCTACGGAATCGATCAATTTCAGAGTATCTCATCAAGTGGAAGAACTTACCCACCGAAGATTCTACATGGGAGGATGAGAATTTTATACAGAAGCACCCAGAGCTACTCAAGCGTTGAGGACAACACTTTTTTGAAGGAGAGGGGCATGTTAGGTCCCTATATTACTAGTATAGTCCCTTATTGTTGTTAGTGTAACCCCCTTATTGTTATTATTCTACCCCTATAACCCCCATATTGTTATTATTGTGCCCTTAAATTATTATTGTTAGGTTGGATAGGATTACATTGTGGCCCCATGGACTCCTATATATAGAAA
Organism: Pinus albicaulis; assembly: GCA_034641835.2. Taxonomy (NCBI): domain Eukaryota; kingdom Viridiplantae; phylum Streptophyta; class Pinopsida; order Pinales; family Pinaceae; genus Pinus; species Pinus albicaulis. The sequence goes on from CM076579.1 coordinate 1,351,790,747, forward strand.
GGAGGTTTTGTAATTTGGATCATCCAAGAATTTTTCATTCATGTAATGTATTGAAGGTTTCTCCCTCGAAGTGGGTTATTTCTAAGGCATTGATATCTCTTTTCTTGGAGCTGGTTTCACAAAAAAGCATGCTTGGAGAAATAACCAAAACAATCTGAACTCTTCTCATCATTTAGAACACTACTACTAGGATAAACTTGCTATTCACTCAAAGCAACTAAGAAATGAAAACTGTGATGGTTTTCATTTCTGTAGAAAGGATATTAAATAAACATACAAATAAATACATGTAGATACAAGCCTCTACATAGAGCCCACTTTACAACTTTAACTTCATGCTTCAACTCTTACACAAACACTTGCATGCATCCAGAACCTCCCTAAGCTCTGATACCACATGTAAAAAATTAAATAACTCATAAAATAAGTATAAAAATACCTGGGACAAAACATTAGTGGAAAAGGCCTGAGAGCCTTACGATATTCCTCACATATTCTTCATTATTAAAAGAATGTAATAATACAAATAAATAGATGAGGAAGTTGTCTCAAGATAGTGCATCTATCTTGGACAACTTGGATGAGAAAATATCTCAACCACACACACTAATATAGGAGCTAAGTTAGGTAGGCCGAAACTAACTCCTAATCAAAAGGAACTAACATAATCTAGAAAATTAGGCATAAAATCCTAGTTTTCAATATTTAATTAATTTAATTAACTTGGGATTTATAATTATTTATGAGAGAGAGACTAACAACTATGGCCTATAAATCATCAATGGTAAACCCATTAATTACTATATCAAAATGACTATGACCGAGTCAAGTTTATCATAATATTCCCCCATTTAAACTTGAATTGGTGTTTCCCTTAATCAAATTTTAAGAAAATAAACTAATTAAGTCTTCATCGCTCACCTTCATGTCCTAACCCCCTCAAAGTCTATCACTAGGGTATATAAAATGTGCCATGTACCCCTGTCACCTAGGTCTACCCTAGATTTTATTGATAATTTACCAAGGGCTTGCGTATCAAGAGAGAAAATAATCAATAACCAATAATAACCAAAGTAATCATATATAATGAAATATTCAAAGGATTTACTATCACAATTTATTGATATTATAAAATATGTTATATATTAACATATTTATTCCACTCATATGTGTTGGAAGATGGTCCCTCTAACTAAATCAGATTAATTAATAGTGAACCTCTGTTATGGTATCAAAAGGTTGTTTAATTTCATTGTGTGGAGGTGCATAGGAAGTTTTCTTTGTTCTCCCTCTTCATTCTTGATGATTTGTTTCTACATATACAGGTTCTTCATAAAAAAAATATTATAAGTGCTCCATGCTTTTCATGAGAAAATTTGAGCGGACAATGCGTGTGATGTTATCAATGCATGACATTGAATTAACTGTAAATTGGTCACACACGTAGGGAATATTGGGACTTCTCCCATCGATGAAAGTATGAGAAGAGAAGGGGACTTAGGCTCTTGTGATAGTTGGCCTTAGTCCCAAATTATTTTTGTGCATCCAAGCCTTGGCCTACTCCCTAGGCTTGCTAATTTGTGCAACAATAGACTCTATTCACAGATCACTCTATGCAGGATCAATGCATAATTTCCACTAATAATTAGTAAATGGAAAACCTTGGAAATTATTAGATGAACCAAAGTTAAAATTGGAAATAATGGTATAAACATAAATGATCTTCTCTTTGTTTCGAGAATAATATATTCTCTACTGAACAATACTAACCATATGAAGGTGGAAGCTCATATGGCCCCTCCGTCCCCCCCTCACATCACTCTCAATGCACCAATACCCAATCTATATACTATAATATATTTGAAAGAAATACTATAACATTCAAACATAAAAAATAGGAAAAAAAATTAAATGAACGAAAGAGAACAAACCAAGTGAAAACATATAAATACATACCTCGTAGTTTTCAACATTTTGATATCATTAATATTATTCCTCATCCAACTTAGTATCATCCAGTTTATAATTAATGTTCAAAGGATTTAACATATCATCATCATCATTGTCTATATCATCATCTAGAAAATGCTCTTCTACATTTGGTTCAACGTCTTCAAGTTATTCATCTGACACAATGTCAATATCATCTAGTTCATGCAAATTAAAATTGTTTCCATTAACATATATTCCTTGAAATTCTTCAACATCTTCATCTTATATTGCATGAACCCCTTTCTCCTCTACATCATCTTATTCTTCAATTTCATCTTCTTTCGCTACATTAAATTTTATGGGCCTTCTTTTGGGGTCATATCTAGCAACATATGCAGACCATCCCGCTTTACCTAGAACGTCTATGTAAAATACTTGTTCACGTTGGCTTGGAAGACCATATGGCTCTGATCCGGGCTCAACATTCCTTGTATCAACCATGTAAATATGTTATCGTGCTCAGTAATAGTTCTATCAGGGTCATTCTCATGGATTCATAACCTGAACCATTTGACATTAAACACAAATAACTTGAATGATTTAAAGTCGCATTCAAGTATGTCATGAAAATACCCATAGTATCAATTGTCAGAGACTTTTGGATGTCTATCACCTCTACAGGAAACATTGCTAACTTGAAAAATTGTTTTTATCCCACTTTAAATCTTTTCATCCAACCATTTGATTCGAATTTTTCAGCCATTGCACTACATTTCGTTGTGGTGTTTCAACTACAATATGTCAAACACATAATTAATGCATTGTCAATTGATAAGCATATTTATAATTGTAAATTTTTCAAATTAAGAAAAAAAAAACACCATATGCATCAATATAATTGTCAAAAAAACTTAGTATGGGTGAATATGATTGCCTGAAAATATTTTAAACCATATGCTAAATCAAATTCCACCCCTGTAATATTTGTACCTCCACTACGTTGAGCTTCTTTGACCAATGTAGACACACCATACCATGATAACCTACCATTATTATCTTGTGTTCATTGTTCAATCCATACCTTCATCCAATCAAATATTGTTCGGAATGTATAAATGTATTGCATCCCACTCTCAACCAGTTATATTATAGAATAAAACAATTCACATATATATGATTAGTTATCATGTTATACATTCATAATAATGGATTATGAAATAAGACTAAAAATTAACTAAGTATGATATACATAAAAAACAAAAAGGTCAAATGTACTATAAATCTCCACTATCTACTTACATCTCAATTTCCTCATTCTACCTTTGTCCAATAGGTGTTTCCATTAAAATTCGTTCATGGAGTTGACATCCCAAATGTGATCCAATACATTAATATTTTTTCCTATTATAGGAATATATTGACAAATATAAACCATTGTTTGATATACCATATCTCCCTCTACCATAGAACCCTCAGGACGTGCTCTTTGTTTGACCAAATCCTTCATTTATTTCAAGTGCCTCTCAACCATCCACATTAATCTTGTGTGTACATGTCCACACTTTTCAATCTCATCAACTTGCTGTATGATGTATTGTTCTTGTACATTGAAAAATCTTGGAGGTAGATATTTTTTCTTTTCACACATTAAACAAGGAATTTGTTACCTCTAATACGTTATATATTCTTTATCGATTTCTTTAGATGACAACCATCTACAAATGAAGCAAGAAAATAACATGTTTCAAAAAAAATTATATAATACATGATGATAAGTAAAACACATGCAGTCAGAGATAAGTTGTACAACAACACAATTGGCACAAATATTATTACTAGTGATGCCTCCGTAAAAGTTAACGAGAAAACCTCTCTTCCATGATCGACGATGGATATCCTTTGCAACATCACCCTCCGATGGGCCCGCTTACCGCCATGGGTTCTCTCGTGGGTGGTAAGGGATGCCATTGAGGTCTACGACAAGCGAGTGTGATTGGTTCATGTGACTGATACCTCACCTCATACCACCATGTCATCATCGTGACATCATCCATGTCATCACTACCATCTCATCATCCCGTAAAAATTTTACCTCTTAATTTAATTCTGTTTTCCCCAATTTTTCTCATTTACCCATAAAACATCATTTTCATGCTAAAATCTCACTCATATTTCAAATTTTTTGAAGTGTTCATAAGCTCATTCATGTGCACCAGCTCGTCAATTTGGTCTCCAGCGTAAACCAATGGTATCTGAGTATTTATGCATTGCGTCTACCCCACTCAATTATTCAAAATGTAAAAGAAAGTTGCTATGGCAGGTTTTGCAACCCAAATTCCCCTAATAGATATAGAAAGAGACACCTTCAACCCTGTCTGCTCGTTAAACCTGATGGAACTCTGCCAAAACATTTTAGCTGGACAATTAGACTCCCTAGTATACTCTACAGTTATAAAATCGATGTTATTTTCTACCGTTATCCCTCAGACGTATGTTTATCCAAAAATTATCACCTGGTTGGTATCTTCCTTGTATTCTCATAAATGTTTTGTGATGAATTCACTGGGGGTAAATATTTTTCAATTGTCTTCTTTATTAATCCAACAAGCTCTTGATTTTCGACGTTCATAATATTATGCTTCATTTTCTGAACAAACCCTGTTAGCTAGCTTTCAAAATGTGTATGGAAAATATTACGCCCAATTGTCATTCTATCTTATGCCAGTAGGATAGACCTTATCTCTAGAACCAACTTAGTTTCCCGTAGAAATATTTGTTGAATATGTCAAGCCAATATTACAAATAATTGCTAGGGTTCCGGGGAGGGAAAATAATTATGTTATTGACTGTGTTGTTCTAGGGATGTTTAATTTAGTCATGCAGCCTGAAATTATTCTTGATATACCAAAATTTTGGAAAGGTTTAGTGAACTCTCAATTGCCAAATCTAAATCTTACTGGTTTTCATGTTTCCATCTCTATTGATCTACATGTTCCTTTATGTCCATATAGAAAAATTCATGCATTTAGGCTTGAACATAATGGATCCACACAAAAAGAAGAAAGTAATAAAAATTGGACATAAACTGTAAGAAGTCACCCTAATCATGAAGGTTTTTCATATTTCACTACTTCTTTCATGCCAATTTTCTATTCCATTATAAACGGTTTTGTTCCACCATGCCTCTTTCCAAAAGCCCAATCCCTCTTACAGCTCAACAAGGATGTCAAAGTGGGAGGTTGGTTACAATTTGAAGATTATGTTTAGATAAAATTATATTAAGCATAGTTTTCTCCTTACATGCTCCCCTCTTTTGTACCAATGAGTTTTCTTTGGAGTTCATCGTAAAATTTTTGAATGTAGATCAAGTTCATTTCGTGTCAGAAAATAAGGGAAATTTATATGGGTTTCCCAATATTTTTGGGCCTTTCATTTTTAATAATAGACAGGCCATGGAGGAAGTTTAGAAAATGATTCAATACATGTATCTTTAGCAAGGGGACAAATGGATCTATGACCCTCATCATATTATTTCAAAAATAAGGGTGAGAATAATCAGTATGCTCCCTATATACATGAATCAAGACAAGAAATTGAAAAGTTTTCTAATGGAGGTAAATTTGAAGCATATAAGGGAATGGAGGTTGAAACTCATCATCCTGTAGAGAAAGGATTGAAGAGAGGAATTGAAGATATTATTGAATTGGATGGTGAAACTAGTCATAGTTCGAAAAAATAAAAACTACATGGGAAAGAAAGAGAATATGAGCCCCATGGTGGAAATTTCCTCGATTGCAGTTGGTTTGCAATTATAGTTGGGAGAAGTGATATGCACACCTTATTCTCATATTCTTGAATACACTCAACGTAGATTTGTTTCTGTTTTGAAGGATTTATATGTTCAAATTGAAAAAAATAACAAAAATATTAGGAAAAATGTTGTATCTCAGCTCGAAGCCCAATTAGTATCAGAGTACCACACCAGGTTTTTATCAGCCATGGATTTGGAAAGGAATCAAATTAAGTTGTCCTTTTTTCATCCCTCTTCTTTGAATGTTTCCTCAGCAACAGGTTTCAAAACTGTGAATTTAACTGTGGATGCAAGGGATATTCCTTTTCTTGACAAAATAAATATACACAGGTAAACTGGAGAATTAATTTATAGTGATCTAAGAAAAACATCACTAGCCGAAAGCAAAATAGAGGCCTTGTTGGGGAAGGTAATAAATCAATTGAATCTAGAAAAGGAAAACTCCAGATCCTTATATACTCAAAATGAAGAATTGAAAAAAATAATTTTCAAGCTTGGGGTAAATCCAGAAGATAGATCTGTTGTGCATAAGCTTTTACTAGGAGGAAAGTAAAAAATCGAAGTGTTGAGGAAGAAATTAAAATTTCCTACATTTGAACATGTTATGGCCCTAGAGGTATCACATGTTGAAAAAAAAAAATCTAGCTTATAACTAAATAATTATTGGAGAGAAACAATGAACTGTCTACCTTGACGGAACTCAATGCTAGCTTGCAGAAAAAGATGGATACCCATGTCCACACCATTCTAGTACAACCAGATTCAAAAGATCCAACATATAAATTAACCAGAGTTATGACTGAGTTGAAAATATTAGACATGAAATTAAGAAAATACAGAAGAATTTGGATGACACCAAGGAACTTTTAAAAGTTAAAGAGCGTCAATTGATTATGGAAAAGACAGTGCATCACAATACCAAAAAGATTATCAAACAACCCACAATGAGATCAAAGACTTGAAGGAGAAGGTAAAGGGAAATATGTCACTTATATAGGTGAGAGAAATAATTGGGAATGATATTATTCAGAAAGTAAAGGATATTTGGGATTATATGTTGATTATATCAGAAGAAAATTCCATTTTCAGTGATCCAATGGATCAATTTTATGCTCAAAATTCAAATTTCTCAGAATGGAATGAAACCTATGTGTTTTCTTAGATCTCGTCTCTGAATCCGGTGCAACTCTTTTCTCGAAAAACCAACTCCGTATGCCCCTGCAATCATGTTCTATCCCTTTTTGGAAAAAAATAAAAAAAATGTTGTTTGGATGAACATGGTTGCTGAGTTAGTAGTCCTTACTGCTGACTCGACCATTGATTGTACCTTGTTGGGCTAATTAGAGTGCGTCATTTGTCACTTGTTGGTTGGTTTGAGTTGGGAAAATGTGATTGGTTGATGGTACGACCAACCAGGGAGTTCCACATGGACCAACCAGATGTCGCCATGTGGCACCCTGGTGGCCGATCAAAATATTGGGTTATGCACAAATAGACCTCCGTCGAAATCGAACATGCAACCTCGGGGTGGCAAGAACATTGCTTTACCAATGCACTACGCACGCATGACTTACCATATTATGGTTGCATGTTGTATATGATGTTGACTGATGGCATAATTGGGGGTGGATCAGGGCTAGCCCTAGCCCTAGTCACCGCATTCACAGAAACAATGGGCGGGACCACGGGCTAGGGCTTAGCCCGACCCCCCCATTTTTTATTTTAAAATATTCAGCCAACAATATATTAATGAAAAATTTTATTATAAGGCCGCATTGGGAAATTAAATAATCCCACAAATTGCGTCAGATGTTGGTGGAAAATTTGCCCCATTAGCGCTTTTAGGGGTGAAATTGTGGGGCAGTTTGCAGGAGGTCAAAATTGTAGGATGAATTGCTGGAAAACTTGTGGAGATCATAACTTCTTCAGTTTCTGCCCTTTTTGGGAGAAGAAAGAGGCTATACAGTGGTTTTTGATAGTGTTGAAGCCATTGGAGCTATCCGTATATCCATTTGAGCAATGTAAATGTATGCCTACACCATTTTTAGATCATGATGAAATATGCCCAACCATTGGAAGCTGGACTAGGAGACGTGGCCTAGGAGGGGTGAACTCCTTCATCAATTATGGTTGTGTGTTTATTGTTATGGTGATATTGTCTTGTAATTTCTGCAAAAAACTCAGTTTAAATTTCATGTTTATGTGTTTAATAATTTCACAAAATAGGCTTAAAATATAATTGAATCATTTGTAGAATTTCACAAATATCAGGAAATTTTTAAATACAGATTAGTTTGGTATTAGAGATTAGGTTTTCTTATTGTTGTGAGGGTTTAATTGTTTGAAAGTGTATGTTATGCATATAAGGTTGAAGCTCAAGAGATGAGAATGAAATCTTGTGGTTTCAAGTCCTCAAGTTAGGTCAAGGACAAGGAGAGAAAATTTTCCACAATCTCCACCACAAATTCTACCTCAAATTGTAGTTGAAGCTTCAACAAGTTATATGTCAGATGAAGGGGAGCCTTATAACATGTGAGAAGATGATAAATCCTTCAGGGAAGAATTCTTTTATATGATACAAATGGTGAAATTTCTCTATGAGTATAGAAACACAAGGTTGCAAGGTGAGAGCTCCAAACCTCCAAGAGGAGACAAAGGAGATGGGGACAAGCCTTCAAAAGGGAATGGTGAAAAACCACCTTTGAAATCACCATTATCTTCACCTACATCCTCACCACCATCTTCACCATCATATTCTTCCACAAAAACTCCTTCACCAACACCTCCACATTCTCCAAAGGGACATGAAAAAAATCCATTGTTGAAACTTGACATAAAATTTGAATTGCCTATGTATAATGGTGAGGTAAATGCTGAAAGATTAGACAATTGGGTTCTTCAACTTGAAGTATATTGTAGGATACAAAGGGTCAAGGATGATGACACCAAGATTAATATTGCTTCATTAAGGTTGGAAGGTGCAGCTCTTATTTGGTGGGAAGCCAAAATTCAAGAGCACATGAAGAAACATGGTAATGTATTAACCTCTTGGAATGAATTCTATCCATTAGCATACATGCAAAAAGCTATTATGGATTGGAAAAAATTTAAGCAATTAAAGGGTCAAAGTGTGCAAAGCTATACTCAAGAGCTTAGAAGAAGAGCATTAATATTTGGTGTAGATTTGTCATCACAAGATACTTTGCTGAAATGTACTGGAGGTTTGCATAGCTATTTGAGACATAATATACTCATGTTTATCCCTACAAGTTTAGATGAGGTTTGTGTATAGACTACACACCTAGAAGAAAGAGGGAAAATTTTTCCACAAGAGGGAAACAAAAATCCATTTAAAAGTGGAGACAAAGGAAAGGGTAAGTTCAAAGGACAAGGGAAGACTAATGCTTCCATCAAGAAAGAGGGAGAAAAATTAAGATGCAATCATTGTTCAAAACATGGTCAAGATTAAGAACATTGCTGGAAAATTCATCCTGAGATGAGACCCACAAAGTTAACAACAAAGGGAAGAAAAATACAGTTGCAACTACACAACATGATTTAGGATCCGGTTCGGGAGATGAAACAAAGATCACAGCAATGGGAATGAAAAGTAAGGAGATAGCAAGCACTAGTTCTTCAAGTTGTCCTTAATGGTACTCAAGATTAGAAAACAAGAAATTAAGCTTTTCCATATTCGAGCTATTTCAAAGCATACCAAAATTGATACACTTTTTGATAGTGGTTCACAAGAAAATATGATTTTGGAAGACTTATTTAAGAAGTTAAATTTGGAGACCATTCCTCATCCAAGACCTTATCCTTTAGATTGGATATGCAAGAATGAAAATTTGCAAGTGACGAGGAAATGAATATTTAGATTTGCAATTACAACAAACTTTCTTGATGAAGTTGAACTTGATGTAGTTCCACTTGATATTTCTGGTATTGATTTGGGAAGCCCATCTCTTTATGATAGAAAGTTCTTTTTCATTGCCATGAAAACGAGTATCACTTGTTCAAGGATGCATAAGGAACTGAATCACAAGATCCATTTGAACTACAAAACCCCCCAGAACTACCCGCTGGCTTTGGATAATGGTGGGAATAAACGACATCATACATTAGACAACTCTGACTTAAACAAGGACAATAGAGCACCAATAGTTGAAAATAAGCCCTCCCTTGTCTCCTCTATGATCTCACAAGGTGAAAGGCGAAAGGTTAAGAAGAATAAAGGGAGAAAATCTTAAATTTTCTCCTCATCTGTATTTGTATGGTCTCTTTTATGAACTTTGAACACCAGCCATGACTGGTTGCTGGTAAATCTTTCAGTTGATGCAACATGTAATTTTATTTTCATTAATAAAATTATGTTTTTTTCCTGGGAACAAAAAGTATCACTTGTTCAAAGATGGTATTGAGTACATTGTTAGTGAACATCGACATAAAATAAATCTTTCACTTGTGAATGTCAGACAAATGAAAAGAATTATTAACTCTAGCAAGAATTTTGTGCTTTTAATGGTCAAACAATAGAATGATGTTGATAATGAAGCCTTTCACGGTTGTGATTCAAAGTTGAAATATGATTTGGTTGAGGTTTTTAACCAATATGATGAGATTTTTCAAGAGCCTAATGGATTTCTTCCCAAGAGAGGAATCTAACATGAAATCCAATAGCAACAAGATTCTTCTCTTCCTAACATTAGCATGTATAGGATGTCAGTGATGGAAAATGCAGAAATTTAAAAAAAATCCAAGAGTTGCTTGATAAGGGAATCGTCCGACCAAGTACTTCACCATGTGGTTCACTTATTATTTTGGGGCCAAAGAAAGATGGAACGTGGCGCATGTCTGTGGACTTCCATGCATTGAAAAATATTATGGTAAGAATCATTACCCACTTCCTAGAACTAATGAGTTACTTAATCAACTAAAACATGTTTTGTATTTTACTAAACTGGATTTGAGGAGTTGCTATCATCAAATCAGAATCACAGAAGGAGACATATGGAAGAAAACATTCAAAACAAAGAAATGTTTGTTTGAATGGTTGGTTATGCCCTTTGGGCTTTGTAACGCTCCTGCTACTTTCATGTGTGTGATGAATGATGTGTTGAGGCCTTTTCTAGATGAATTTGCAATAGTCTATTTAGATGACATATTAATTTTCAGCAAGTCCCGTGAAGAACATTTCATGCTTGTCAAAAAAGTATTAAATGTCTTGAAGAACAATTGTTTTTAAATATTTCAAAATGTGAATTTGGGAAAAATTCCTCAGTCTATTTCATTCATATTGTTGGAGGAGGTGAGTTGAAAATATATCCCTCCAAGGTTGATGTAATTTTGAATTGGCCAAGGCCTAAAACAGTGACAGAGGTTAGAATTTTTTTTGGTGAAGCCCAATATTGGAGGAAGTTTCTTGCTAACTTCTCTTCTATCGCATCTCCACTGCATGCATTGACAAGTGTGAAGCAGGTCTTCGAGCGGGGAGGTAAGCAAAAAAAGGCATTTGATGCATTCAAGGAAAATATCAGTTCAACTCATGTACTTTCACTTCCAAACTTGAGACAGAAATTTGAGATGCAGAATGACGCAAGCGACTATTCCACGGGCACAGTCCTAATGAAACATGGTAAGCCTGTCTATTTTCATTCAGAAACCTTTAATGGTGCAATGATTAAATATCTTACATATGACAAGGAATTGTATGCATTGGTGAAAATTGTGAAAAATTGGAAACACTACTTGATGGGTAAAGAAACAATCATTCACAGAGATCATCAGCCATTGCAATACTTACAATCACAAAAAAAGTTGGAGCAAGTAAGGCACTTTTGATGGATGGGTTTTCTTCAACAATTCCACTTGGTGATAATGTATAAAAAAGGTATCTATAAAAAGGTTGTTGATATGATTTCTAGGCCAATTGTTAGTGCATCCATTATTCTTTAGCATAATTCTTTCATGCATGAGAGATATGTTGAAAAATATGCTTTAGATAGTGATTTCAAAGATGTATACGCGACTTTGTGTCAAGGTATCCAAGTAGAGAAATTGGATTATCATGTGCATGATAAATTGTTGTACCATCTTGGAAAGATTTGTATTCCACAGGGGGGAGAGTCAACATCATAAGGGAAACACATACTTCTCTTATTGCTGGTCATTTTGGTGTAGGTAAGACGGTGGCACAATTACATAGGTATTTTTATTGGCCTCGTATGCTTGAAAGTGTGTCACAATTTGTAAGAGGATGTTCATTATGTGTTGTTAGTAATCCTAGCAATAGAAATTTGGGATTGTATTTACCACTTCTTGTACCTCCTTGTCCATGGGAGAGTGTTTCTATGTAATTTGTAGGAGATCTACCTATGTATAGGAGAGTTCATGATTATCTTTATGTAGTTGTGGATAGGTTCAGAAAAATGTGTATTTTGATGCCTTGTAAAAATCAGGTTATAACTGAACAAATTGCTCAATTATTCTTTAAAAATGTATGGGTGCATTTTGGGTTGCCCACATCCATTGTTAGTGATTGAGATTCTCTCTTTGTCGGGAACTTTTGGTCAAGATTGTGGGGACTCGTGGACAAAAAATTCGAAAAGGATACAACATTACATCCGCAAACAGACGACCAAACAGAGGTGGTGAACAGGACATTGATACATCTTCTTCATGATTATTGCAACAAGCATCCTAAGTTGAGGGATGAACATTTGCACTATTTTCAACATGCTTGCAACCGAGCCAGGAATTCTTTGACTCAAACCTCACCATTTGAGGAATGTTTTGGATACTTGCGTAAATATCCTTTAGAATTTATCTTTGGGAAAGATGGTGTTATTGATGGTCATAGTGACATAGAAAAAGATAAAAGATTCATTGAATGAGTTCAATCGGTACATCAAACAATTCAAGAACAATTGGAGAAGATTCAAGTCAAGTACAAGACAAGACATGATAAGCATCGTGTAGATCAAAATTTCCAAGTTGGTGATGAAGTTTGGCTTCACTTTAGCAAAGAGAGACTCCAAGGAGAAGGTAAAAAGCTGAAACCAATTCAATATATTTGATTCGGAATTCTTGAAAAGATTGGTAATAATGCCTTCAAGTTGGATTTTCCTTCATACATGCAAATTTATGAGAACCTGATATTGTATAAGGCTCCATTGATTGAAGATCAAGGAGATAACTTTAAAATGCCTTCAATTGAATATTTTGTCCTGAATATCTTGAATAATTGCAACAAGACAATATCCTTGACAAAAAAACAAAGACTTCAAAATGAGGAAACATGGAATATCTTTATGTGGGGCTCAAGGGTACAAATCCAAGCAAAGCCAAATGGACTGAGATTGGAAGGGTGACAGAATTGTACCCTCACCTCTTTTTCAATTGAAAGTGATCATTTGGGGTCCAAAAGCTTCCAGTGGGGAGGAATGATCTGGTGGATCAATTTTATGCTCAAAATTCAAAGTTCTCAAAATGGGACGAAACCTATGCGCTTGCGTAGATATCGTCATTCTGAATCCAGTGCAACTCATTTCGTGAAAACCCGACTCCATATGGTCCTGTAATTGCATTCTATGTGTTTTTGGAAACAACTAAAAAAATGGTTTTTGGATGAACAGGGTTGCCCAATCAATAGTCTTTACTGCTAACGGGACCATTGACCGATGACTGTACCATTGATTATACGTTTTTGGGATAATCAGAGCACGTCATTTGTCACTTGTTGGTTGGTTCGAATTGGGGAAATGTGATTGGTTGATGGTATGAATAACCAGGGAATGTCGCATGGACCAACTAGATGTTGCCATGTGGCACCCTGGTGGCCGACCAAAATTTTGGGTTATGGGCGTGTAATGATCCTTTTTTTAGGAAAGTCAACAAGGTGCTCAAGAGAAACGATGTATAAGTAAAAATGTGAAAAAATAACGCAGATCGGGGCTTGGCTCTCCTTATTTATGTTGTATGAGACTTATATATGGAATTTCATAAAAAAAAAATCAGTTTAGACTCATTAAACAGACCTCCCAAAAACTTGACTAGCTAAAAAGCACCCAAAGAGGAAGGCTGTAGCCAAATGCAAGCACTGCTTCAGGAATTACGTAGTTTTAGCAGATGTTCAGAGGAGGTCAGCAAGGAGACTTATATTTCATTCTTACAGTAGAAAATCAACATTATGATAAATCCCTTTCATTATACAGTAGAATGCATGAGTCATTACAACAATAAATCTTCAGAAAAGAGAGTTGGAACACATGTATATTTGCAGAAATGCTTCAACAACGTTATTTTTGAGGAGCTTCAGTAGATGGAAGTTACAACTCAGATCTAGGATAGATCTGTGGATAAAACATCAGATCTATATTAGATCTGGAAACTATATAGTTTTCTCTTCAAGATCCACTTGGAATTTTGACAAAAGCATGCATGAATAAGAGTAGATCTGAGAAACAAGTTGGAGATCTGGAAAATGCTGCAGTAAATTTCTGAATATAACATTTCATTACAAAGGATCAGATTTGAACAGAACATAGATCAGCAAGCTAATCCATGGATCACCAAGTGGAAGGTAAATCCCAACACTAGAGATCTGTGATCTAAACTATGAGCAAGACACCTTGAAAACCCTCATACACAAATAACGCAGTCTACACATGGGAACAACACTGTAGCTCAAATGACACAGAAAACTACTATAAAATTGCAGATCTGAAGTACAAGAAGAAGAGAGACTCTTTTAGGAGGTTAAATAACACACTCCATGAGGAAGAGGCTCCAAAAATACACTAGATCTCTGCAGATCTAGACTCCCACTTGCTGCAGCTCACAAGACATCTCAACCCTCAAGATGAGCAGCGCTGTAATGTAATATGGAGCTTGGCCTCAAGCCTGATAGTGGTTCAATTCAGAAAAATTTCCTCCTTGAATCCTCAAAGGAAGAGGTGAAATCCCTACATTGGAATTCCAGATACAATCCTCCACTAAACAACAGAGAATGGTATTTGTCTAAGTAGACGAATACTCAGAAATATGATCAATCAACAACCTTCTCTTTCTGCCCTCCTTTTCCTTTTATAAGTTGAGAAATATTTTGCAAACCCTAAACCATATTGATGAGTTAGCCCTTTTCACATGAGAGGCTTCCTTCTAGAACTTCTCTGTCCCTTTTGGAGATGCAATGAACCTAGACAATGTTGTTGATTTGGTCAATGTTGACCCAGTATTTAGCTCAAACCTCTTTCACACCTGCAAGTGATTATTTACATGGCCCTGATTTGTCTTTGTCCACATGGGAATTCATTTATTCAGAATTTTTAGGAGTTTTACATGTCCTCCTTTATTCATTTATTCATGAGACAGAAATTAAAACAAAATTGAATGTTCCTCTTAGCTAAGGCTAAGTGGAAACATTATAGTCCTCCCCCTCCAAAATGTTTCTTGTCCTCAAGCAAATGATAGGGTAAGAGTTGTAGTTCTTCTCCTTCTCCATTGATGGCACCATCAAGGATCAAGTTTTCATCATGGATCAAGTGCTCATTAAGACAATACATCAAAAATTGATCCTCCAATGCTAACATGATAGGGGCATAGTCCATCCCTTTAGGAGTGTAAAACTCAACAGAAATAAACATGGGTGAAGCAATGTCACATCTAAAACATGTATCATGGAGTACAAGATGAAGTTACATCCCATGTGGTACATACACATTGCCCACTTTTTTCCCATACAAGCCCATAAACAATACCAATATATCATCTAGGTTTGGAAGCAAAATCACGTATATGCAAACTAAAATTTGCACTTGAGGAGGTGGGTCACAATCCCACATAAGATACCAATGCAATGACCTCCTTGTCTTGATTAGATCTAGGTGTGGTAAGTGGTACTCCCACCACACCTTTGCTACATGGGTCACTTTGACATGGCTGAAAGTGATACCCAAGTTAGGTGCCTTTGGGAAGCACCCATCATGATAGAGAATCTCCCTTTGCACCTCAAGGGAGTGTCCAGATTTAGAATTCTTAGTGGCCTCACCAATGCCATAAGATCTACATGTGATATCACTCCTTGTAGGATCCATGGCCTGCATACATATGGTAAGAGAATATGTCAAATCAGAAAAATAAACATGCTCCATAAGATCAGATTCTTTACCATTCAAGTCTCCCACACACATGGAGTTGGACAGGGGCATTTCTCCTCTTTTAAGAGAAGGAAGAGATGGCTGAAATGACTCCTTCATATAGTCCCTTGGCTGCCCCAACTCCTCATAGCTATTTCACTCTTGTAAGTGCTGATGTAGCTCCTCCCAATCATAGTGCTAATGTAGTTCCTCCTCCATACCCTCCCAATCAAAACTCCTCATGATGAGGGTGTATATCTTTGCTGACTGCATATAGCTAGAAAGGAACTCTTTGTGTGCTCTTTGTAGTATTTATTATTTAAGCTTGGAGGCTTGAGACAATAATACTTTACCAAGATGATAGATGACCCCTTCATGGACCAAATAGCCTCCCCCTTGCTTCATGCCATCTAATATCATCCCAGTGTGAAGATCTTTGGAGTACTCCACAAGGAGTTGAAATCTCCAGTATGGATCTACACAGCTCAACAAGGACAACACTGCTGATGCATCTATGGTGGCGCTTGCCTTGTTTTTGATTTCTTATTTGACATTACATATGCCAAAATTGTTTGTGGGGAGGCTGATCCTCCCCTTTCCTTCCTCCCACAACGCTGTAGCTTGCTCTCCAATCCTTGCTTGATCTATTTTTGGAGCAGCACTTTGTGAGGCTTTCCCCACAAGATCAGAGTCTAATGACATTCCATGTGGCTTTTCATGAGGTAAGAATGTCCCTTGCAGCATCCTCATAAAAATGAGAGAAGGAACTGTGAGGTCCTTGGTCCCATTGCACAAATCCATCTCTGTTATTTGTGTGGAAACATCAGGTGGAGGATAAGTGTGCATGCCTTGAATGATTTGTGGTTTCCCACTCTTCAAGTCCACCCACTCCATCTACAAGGCCTTCTAATCAGTGTGACCTTCCCCAAGGTAATAAACCACTGGACACCCAAGATGATATTGGTGTCTAGTATGTCAACTACAAAGAAGTGATCCACCAAAGTGTAGGACCCCATAGTGACAGAAAGTGATGGAACATCTTGCATGCACTGCATAGTTCTATCTCCTGGGACCAAAATAGAGAACCCATAAAAAGTATCAGTGGGGATCCCTCTCCTCTGCACAAGGTGAGCATCAATAAAGTTGTGGGTTTCCCCACTGTCAATCAAAATAGACACTGGTTCATGACTGAACCTTGTACCCTTAGGGTCGAGTATTTGGGAACTCCTCTCAAAGAAGTAAGAGTCCCACTTGTTGGAGCAAAGGCTCCCTCTTCACCTCTAGATGGTGATTGATCTCCCCCCTCATCATCACTGGCGTTGTGACCCCTCCTAGGTCCATCATGCCCATCTTCCTCCTCAAAATCTGAGAAGACTTCTATATAGTGTGCCCTTCCAACAGCACATCTATGTCCCGGTACCCAAGGCTCTTAGCAAGTGAAACACAATCTCCTTTTCCTCAACTCCCTTCAAAGATCAATGTCAAGAGGTTTCTTCAGTGAGATCTCCTTGGGTGGAGCAGCTTTCCCTTATTTCCCCTTAGAAGAGTGAGGGGCTTTGCTTTGGAAAGTTGCCTTTGCTCTTGGCAAGGCATCTTGGAGATCTCTAGCTCTCTCAATGGCATCATGCAAAGTGATGGGCTTGGTAGACTTAACCAACCCATGCAAAGGTTCCTCCAGGCCATCAATGAACATGTAGACCCTCCTTGATATGGATATATCAGGGACCATTACTGACAATCTCAGGAATTCAGAGATATAGGCCTCTGCATCTTCTGTCTGCTTCGGCTTTTCCAGGCTTATAAAAGGTGCCTCGGGATATTTCCGATCAAATCTCTCCACTATTATTCTAGTGAACTCAGCATAGGTAGACACATTTTTGTGTCCCAATGTAGATAGTCCATGGAACCACCAGTTGTGGGCTTCACCCTCAAAGTGCAGCGCAGCAATCTTGATGGATTCTACTTCGGGGACTTTATTCAACTGGAAATAGATATCCAGCTTCTCCACCCATGCTTTAGCAGAACAAGAGGATGACCCATCTAACTTGGGAAAAAATAACCTGCCCATAGTGTGGTGTCTCCCATGAAAGAAACCACCATCTCTATACTGCTGCCATGGTCTCTTTCGGTCCTTGAGATGGCAAAAGTCTTGGAAGCTCAAGTTATCCTTGAACCTCTGACTTTGTGAACAATATTCTACAAAGTAACCTTCCAGGGACGTTGGTTCTTGCAGTCCTCCATTCTCTACAACCAAGAAGGTAGGAATAGTAGAGCGTTGTGAGGCCTGTGGAGCTTGTGGCAAGCTCACAGGTTGACCAATCCCATAATGAGACATGTCAGAACTTTCTCCTTGATGGAACCTCCCAAAGGATTCCCTCATTCTATCCACCCTCATCTCTTTTAACTCCTTGGAAAGTTATTGCATAGCCTCCGAGAGAGCTTTTTCAAACTCCTCTGCTTCCTTATCCTTATCATTCACAGATTCAGGGGCTTTCCCCTTGTCTTGACCCTTGTCAAGATCATCAGTGGTGTGGTCATACTTTCTATGACTTCTATTTTGGTACCTCCTCTCCCTCTTAGTCGGAGGATCATCTTCTTAGGAATGTAGCATGACTGGTGCTCCAAGGAAAGCACAGGCTATGCCAAGAGTGGAGCTCTGATACCACTGTAATGATCCTTTTTTCAGTAAATTCAACAAGGTGCTCAAGAGAAACGTTGTATAAGTAAAATTGTACAAAAATAACGTATATTAGGGCTTGGTTCCCCTTATTTATGTTGTATGAGACTTATATATGGAATTTCATCAAAAAAAATTAGTTTAGACTCATTAAACAAACCTCCCAAAAACTTGACTAGCTAAAAAGCACCCAAGGAGGAAGGCTGTAGCCAAATGCAAGCACTGCTTCAGGAATTGCGCAGTTTTAGTAGATGTTCAGAGGAGGTCAGCAAGGAGACTTATATTTCAGTCATACAGAAGCAAATCAACATTATGATAAAGCCCTTTCATTATACAGTAGAATGCATGAGTCAATACAACAATAAATCTTCAGAAAAGAGCGCTGGAACACATGTATATTTGCAGAAATGCTTCAACAACATTATTTTTTAGGAGCTTCAGCAGCTAGAAGTTACAACTCAGATCTAGGACAGATCTTTGGATTAAACATCAGGTCTATATCAGATCTGCAAACTATATATTTTTCTCTCCAAGATCCACTTGGAATTTTCACAAAAGCATGCATGAATAAGAGTAGATCTGAGAAACAATTTGCAGATCTAGAAACTGCTGCAGTAAATATCCGAATATAAAATTTCATTACAAAGGATCAGATTTGAACAGAACATAGATCAGCAAGCTAATCCATGGATCACCAAGTGGAAGGCAAAGCCCAACACTAGAGATCTCTGATCTAAACTATGAGCAAGACACCTTGAAAACCCTCATACAGAAATAACACAGTCTACTCATGGGAACAACGTTGTAGCTCAAATGACATAGAAAAATACTATAAAATTGTAGATCTGAAGTACAAGAAGAAGAGACACTCTTTTAGGAGGTTAAATAACACACTCCATGAGGAAGAGGCTCCAAAAATACACTAGATATCTGCAGATCTAGACTCCCACTTGCTACAGCTCACAAGACAACTCAACCTTCAAGTTGAGCAATGTTGTAATGTAAGATGGAGCTTGGCCTCAAGCCTGATAGTGGTTCAATTCATAAAACTTTCCTCCTTGAATCCTCAAAGGAAGAGGTGAAATCCCTGCATATTAATTCCAGATACAATCCTCCACTAAACATCAGAGAATGGTATTTGTCTAAGCAGACAAATACTCATAAATATGATCAATCAACAACCTTCTCTTGCTACCCTCCTTTTCCTTTTATAAGATGAGAAAGATTTTGCAAACCCTAAACCATCTTGATGAGTTAGCCCTTTTCACATGAGAGGCTTCCTTCTAGAACTGTGCAATCCCTTTTGGAGATGTAATGAACCTAGATAGCATTGTTGATTTGGTCAATGTTGACCCAGTCTTTAGCTCAAACCTCTTTCACACCTGTAAGTGATTATTTACATGGCCCTGATTTGTCTTTGTCCACATGGGCATTGATTTATTTAGACTTTTTAGGAGTTTTACATGTCCTCCTTTATTCATTTATTCATGAGACAGAAATTAAAACAAAATTGGATGCTCCTCTTAGATAAGGCTAAGTGGGAACATTACAGAGAGGATAGACCTCCATTAGAACCGAACATGCGACCTCAGGGTGGCAAGACCAACGCTTTACCAATGTGATACACACTCATGAATTAACATACTATGGTTGTAT
The DNA here is from genome assembly GCA_034641835.2 of Pinus albicaulis. Taxonomy (NCBI): domain Eukaryota; kingdom Viridiplantae; phylum Streptophyta; class Pinopsida; order Pinales; family Pinaceae; genus Pinus; species Pinus albicaulis. The sequence continues at coordinate 1,351,810,959 of CM076579.1, forward strand.
GTTGTATTTAATTTTGAATGATGGTGCAATTGGGGTTGGTCCAGGGATATCCCCAACCCTGATTAGCGCACCCACGGAAACAAGGGACGGGACCAGGGGCCAGGTCATAGCCTAGTCGTACCCGTTTTTTATTTTAAAATATTAGGCCAAAAATATATTAATTAAAAATTCAGTTATAAGGCCACATTTGGAAATTAAACGATACCAAAAATCATGCCAGATGTTGTAGGAAAAGTTTTCCCATTAGCACTTTTTAGGGCGAAATTGTGTGGCGGTTTGTAGGAGGTCGAAATTGTAGGACGAATTGCTGGAAAACTTGTGGAGATCACAACTTCTTCATTTTTTGGCCTTTTTGGGAGCAGAAAGAGGCTAGACAGGGGTTTTTGATAGTGTTGAAGCCATTGGAGTTATTAGTACAGCCATTTGAGCATTATAAATGTAGGTAAACACCATTTTTAGGTCATAATGAAAGAGGCCCAACCATTGGAAGCTAGACCAGGAAACGTAGCCCAATAGGGTGAACTCCTTCATCAATTGATGTTGTGTGTTTATTATTATGGTGATATTGTCTTGTATTTTATGCAAAAAATCTCAGTTTAAATTTTTGTTTATGTGTTTAATAATTTCAAAAAAGAGGCTTAAAACATAATTGAATCATTTGCAAAATTTCACAAACCTCAAGAAATTTTTAAATACAGATAAGTCAGAGACCTGGAAAGCATCGTTGTTGCTCGAAAAGGTAAGTCCCAATGTAGTGCCCAGCTAGAAAAGAAAATGATTTATTTTATTAACTCCAAATCACCTCGGGAATTAAGAACTATGGAAGTTGAAGATAGGATGGATCCAGTGTTAGAAATAAATAAAATGGTGCAAAATAATTTATACATGAAAACTATAGAAGAAAAATTAGGGGAGATCAAGGAATTTGTCCTAAGATTTAATACAAATTTTGATAAATGGATTAGGGCAGGATTTCCCTCATGTTGGGATCAACGAGGAAATTTTCTCCTATGGAAAACCTATGATACTTTGTTTGTAGTGTTGTATCTCCTAGAGACAGCCCCTGGGACATTGATTTCAGACCAGTGCCTAGGAAATATTTCAGTGAGTGTTATTCTAGTTAGCTAATAATTAATATCACACTCAATATTTAATATATTTATGAGACAAATTGATTCAGAACCATCCCTATTCGAGACAATTTAGTAACTCTAATGTGAACCATTATTCAAGAAAACATTCAACTATAGATCTATAGCGGACAATTTCGTTTATGACAGAGGAGATGAGAAGAACGAAATTTCAACGCAATGGACTTAGAATTTAAGAATCCACTGTACCGAGCTTAAAGTGAAAGGAATGAATGAGAGTATAGATGGAGTGCAGAGATATATGGAATGCAAATAAGGATTTAAATTCTCCTCACCACACAGGGTGTATTTCATCAATATCTGAATTAAACGAATCCATACGCTTATGAAAACACATTCAAAAACTACAATTTACATAATATCTAAGAAGAAAGATATAAAAAAATATGGAAAAACACACACAAGAGTAATACATACTACAAACAAGAATGAGCTAGAATTTCCATGAATGTATATCAATTTTCCTTGAAATAATACATTCATCAATGAGGCACTGTAATTCTCTTTCAGCAACAAAAGGTTTCTTCCCAAAAATTATGAACCCTTCTTCAGTCTCATATCACTATTCATATAGGGCCTTGGAGAGAGCCCGTTACCAAAAATATTACTTTCTTGTTTTTTACAGTACATGATAATGTCAAAAACTAAGTGTGCTTTGTAGCACAACTGGACTAACTGAAAACTAAAAAAATTGTCTGAAAATCGAATAATTACATAAAACATAGAAAATAAAAGTGCAATATAGACACGATCAGGAAATCTTCATTCGTGGTAAGGCAGTGGTGGAGGTTTCATTGAGGGCTTAATGATTTGCACAACATATGGATTAACGAATTGGTCACACCTCTGCCACAATATTGGAGATGGTGGAGGAACCAATGAGTAGAGATAATATGTGATCCTCAGATTGGTTAGCCCAGAATAGTCCATCCTGGAGAATAATAGAGTTGGAAGTCCCTCTTTAGATAATTCGCCACCATTTTACCTTTCAGAGTGGTTGTTATTTCATGAGTGGATTCCATCTTACTCTTGGTCTATACCAACCTCTGATTGTATTGTTTCCACAACATTAGTTCTCCTCCAACATCCCAGCAACTAGGAAATCCTACCCTAGTGATCCCTTCGAATTCATATTCAAAGGTTTCGACGTCTCTAATCACTATGTATCCAGACATTCTTCAACTTTAGATCTAGCCTCTTGTTTTTGTATGACCCTTGTGATATCCATAATATTTTTGACCATATACACCATGTATATAGGCCTTAGCTCATTGAGTGATCTTTCGTTGATGAACTTGATGAACCTTTTAGCAATCTGGAAGTTATTTTCTCCATCCTCCTTGTTTGATATGAGGTGGAATTCATATTCCTTGATGATGACCTTCTGTTCATTTCATAATGCTATATACTCCCAGTGGTTCCTTATCTCGTCAATGATTTCATCCCATACTAGTTGGTTGGCCTGTAACAAGCACATTTTCCCCTTTAGTTTCTCCTTTAGCTCAGCTACCTCTTGATTCACAGCCTGTAGGTTCTTGCTAATGACCTCAATATTCGTTCTGGCATACTCAAGTTGCCTCTATTTCTGAGCTAAGCTTTCCCAAGCAGCATCCAAGTCTCTCTGAATTTTCTTGAGCTCTCCTTCGAATAGTTTGATATCAGTCAAGGCTTTGGTAAGCTACTTAGTGGTATTTTGAGGATCCTCAGGTACAACCACTGTACATGTGTGTGAATCTATTTTTCTCTGTAGGTATAAAACCTACTGATTGAGAGATATTATCTCATTTTTTTTTATGAGCTCTTAGGACAACATCTCTTTCTTAGTTTCCACCTGGGTAAGTTCCTGGTTTCACACATTCTCACTACTTGGAATTTTCAGTTTGTGCCTCAACTCCTAAATTTCCTTTTGGGAACTTTTAGGAAGAGCTTCAACAACTATTTTGTCTTCTGGATCTACCCCCATTTTCACAATCAACTCTTTATAATGGTCATTCGAAATATGGAGGGATTTGTAGTTGGATTTCTCTTTTTTCAATATAGTAACATCATTTTCCATAAATTTATCTGCCTTGTCAATATTCATTGCATTCTTGTTGAGCTCATTGAATAGAATTTCCATAACTTGTTTGTGAAATTTTACCTTATCTTCTAAGGGAACACTTACTAGATCCAGAGAGACATCCGATGATTTAAAATGTGAACCTTAAGGCAAGGATTAAGCTAGTGGATGATGTAATGAAAAATTCATCTGATTTCACTCCAAATCCATGGCAGCCATGAGCCTGGTGTGATATGATGTTGAATGGATTGCTATGTTATTTTTCATATCCTCCCTTATCTTCTTGTTCCTTTCCTTAATGGCCCTTCCAGCAGGCTAGCTTGATTAAGCAACAGATGTGCTATCTCTAGCACCCAAAATAGTTACCTTTGAGGAAGTTGAGGCAACATCTGGTGAAGGCTCTTCCAAAATGACTTGGAACCCTGATAGGTCTCGTCTTGTGTCTAGTAGCCTAGCCTAAAATTCATCCTCTTCAGGCTCCCGAGTCCATGCCCTTTTACTCACATGTACTTCCTCCATCTTGATTTCTTCATCTTGGCTAATGGTATTTTTTCGTGGCTTGTCCTTGGAAGTCGAGGTCTCGGTCTCCATCTCTGTATCTAAAGGCCATGAATCAAAATTAGCTTTCCATTCGATTCCAGGTCTAGGTTCATGTACATAGGTCGAAGATTTCATCTTTTCTCGCCTCTGGGCAATGGAACCCTTAGGATCATAATGCCAAATGTCTTCCTATTGGAATTCCATATTTATAAAAATATCCTCAACTACTTTGAAAGCATATCTTGATTTGATAATAAAATTCCCTATAGTGTTTCCCAGTTTAAACATATACCCCTTCTTTACAGGAACAAAATGGATTTGGTCTGTATTAAGGCTCTGCCAAATGAATTATAATGAAAATATCTCATAGGTATGAACATTGGCAAGTGATAGGGTGGAATATCACAACTGTAAAATCTTATTTCTGTATAATATTCAAACAAGTACCAATATCCTACACAGAAATTTTTGTTGAGTTGGATAAACTCTATTTGTTTTTGGAGAATTCTAGGTGGAGTTGCACCATGAATGATTTCGTATACAATGGCCATGTATGTTGATATGAAAGTAGAGTAAACATCAATGCCCATCCTCTTACTGACTACGATATCCCTGTCAAATATATAATTGATATGCTTGTTGTAGGTAACCCTATTCAGACCCAGGCGCTCAAATTCCTTGGCATGTGTTTACACAAACAAGTAGAAAAACAGTGAATAGTACCACAAGCAGGATGTAGTGCCAAATTGGTGTCATCCTCTATGAGCAGAAATGAAATTAGGGACAGAACGGGCTGGATAGGTTCAACAAACAAGGATATGGGGAATTTGTCAATCACCATTATGTTTTGTGAGCCTGGAGCTAGAATTATCTGCAGGAGGGATTGCTACTGCTGAGTTGGGAGGACGACATAGTGATACATGAGGGTAACACTAATGAATTTTTTCAACTCGGGAGAAGTAGGATAAGTCAGGGCCTTCCGGATTAGCTCAGGAGTGACCTCGAGTATCTTATTTCCTTTGGAAGAGAAAAATTACTCCTTATGTTCAATTTAAGTTCTCCTGAGCCAGGAGACGAATTCTGGGAAGTAATGCACGGTAGGGGTGACCTAGTAGTATAGGATGGAGTTGAACACTCAAAAAGGGTTTTCCCCTCTTATATGATAGCCAATTAGGTTGAAACGCAGGTCGAAGAGGTGATAGGAACAAATGGGGTTGCCAATCTAGGCTTCTGTGTCCATGAGATGCTCGAGGCCAAAAGTAGAATTGACCTCACGGGTTTTTAGAGTGTCAGGAGTTGTATTATTCATCGTATGAGTGCTCAAACATAGTTACATATGGACAAGGGAGGTGGAAATACCTGGTGGTTGTGGATGAGGTCGAAAGTGACGTTTGGACAGATTTCTTGAGTACTTGGGCGTTTGGATAGTGTCTTGTGCAAGCACTTGGCAAGAGGAAGTGCTTAGGGAACCAACGAGTATAAACTAGGTTATGAGGTTGGAAAGACAATATATATAGCTAGAGGGTAGCAACGATAGGATAACATAGAATGATGTCATTGGGGGAGACAAGTGTCTTAATTGGATTTGACAAGGGTGATGGATAGATGGATAGGGTGGGGACCATTGCCTTACCATTATATTTACATTGCGCTCGCTTGTCATAGGTGTCCACGGGTTGGTCACGCTGTGGGTTGTCCCCACTGACCTCGACAGGTCTACTAGTGGGCGGGTGGAGCCAGTCCTTACCCATGCAATTAATCTGGACCGTCGGATCATCTGTTGACTATATAACATCGGGGGGTACAAAGAGCTTAAACTTTGTGTGATTTTCTTTGTCGATCTGGTTCTAGGGAGCTTCTAGGCAAAGATGAAAGGTGATCTGCTTGAGAGTTGCACGACCTTTAACCTCCTCCTGCGATCGTATAGAATTTTTAATTTTTTAAATTCTCTGTTCTGTGTTTGGCGCAAAAAAGGATACACCAAGTATGGTGTTGTGTTGTGTCACCTTCCCTATGAGAGCTAGGACACAAATAGGTTTTTCATATCGCGAATTAACAATCTTCACTTTCGATTAGCCACATCAACAATATATTTATCCCCATATGAAAATATAGAATCCAACAACAGGTAGAATAAAAGGGTATGATTGGTTCTTCCCATGAGAACAAAATGGTTCTTAAGGGGTCTACTATTCTCAATTACCTCCACAGGGATTTTGAGTTGCTATGGTTGATTAAAACTCTCTTTATAGAGTAGCCAACTTACAATCAGATCACCAATTTTAGGATGGCTCATGCAAGGTTTGTTAAATGCCCGAATTTAGATTTGTGAGTATGGAAAATGTGCAGATAATGGATGTTTCCAACATCAACAGTAGAACTTGAACCTTATAAAAGTGATCCTGCACAGGAATCACAAGTTATCCAGTGAAAATTGGCCACTTGTTTTACTTCATAAAGTATTCAAGATATTGTATTTTTTAATGTTGACTCACAATTTTATTTATTTATTGTTTATTGTTTATTATTATTTTTTTTTTTTTTAAGTTTAAGTCCTCAAAAGGACCGAATACGACCTAAATTAGTTTCTAAGGTAGTTTTAGAAGTGTGTGACAGTCAACAGTTTTTATAACTCTCACCTTTTTTATAATATTCCCATTTTTTGCAGCTAATGGGAATATTGCATTTTAATTTCAATTTGCTTAACTCATGAATAAAAGTGTAAAGGAGGAACTCTAAAACTCCTAATTAGAAAAATAAATCAATGACCAATGTGAACATGGAAAAAACTGGGCCATTTCAATAAAATACACTTAGGTGTGAAAAGGGATGAAGAAGGTTGACTGGGTCAACAGGACCAAATCACGGCAATGTCCAGATACATTGAACCTCCTCATTGATCAACACAGTTTTAGATGGAGACCCTCCATGTGAAAAGGGTTAACTCATTGGAGGTGGTTTAGGGTTTTCCAAACCCTAATGCTATAAAATAAAGGGGAAGGCCACAAGGAAAGGTAGTTGAAGATAATTCAATTTTGAGATTGCTTGGGAAACTCAAAATCTCTGGTTGTTTAGCTAGAGAGAGGAATTTCTTGTTTAGGAATTCCTCCTGCTTCATTGAGGAGCTATTGAAGGAGTATTTTTTGAAATGCCTCACATATAGGCTTGAGGCAAAGCATCCTCCATCAAGATAGCATTATTTCTATAGCAGAATAATACTATGTTGCTGGGTGTTGTAGTGAGGGGTTTTCAACACCACTTCCAAATCAAGTTTTGCAGAAAAGGGAGCATTCCTTTCTCTAGAATATTAGTGAGGAAGCATTGAGCTTCAATTCCAGATCTTGGCATCAGGCCAAAGGAACTTCCAACATCAACTACGCAGTATACTTTAGAAACTGCGTTATTTTCCAGTGCATTGCTGCAGCAGGGCTTCTACCCTAGTTTGGTGCTCATTTCCTTAAGGAAGGGCCATCCCTTCTTCCGGAAAGTTTGTACTTCAGCCTCTTCTGTAATTTTTCATATTTCAGCTCATATATTTAGATTTTCAGCCATTCTACATTTTTCAGATCCATATTTTGCAGATTTGATACTTGTATGTGTTCTTTCATGAAATCCCCTTGCCGGGTGATCTATTTGATGTATAAAAGGGGCTGAATCTCCATTTTTCTTCATGATCAGTTATAATAAACTTTATCTCTGATTTTTCAGACATATTTTGTCTAATTTATTCATAAATTACGCTTTGCATGTTTCAACCATTTTCTGCATACTCAAAGTCATGGGAAATCAACATTTTTAAGCATATCCGGGGATGGAGGAACTGTTTAACATAGCTAGAATGATTTTTTTGAGCTGAAATTAGGATAATAGGTCCCTCACAACCTAATATAAAATAACCACCCTCCATTTCCCTTAATTTTAAGTATATTTCTGAATACATCTATTTTAGGGTCAAAATCACTGCTTTTCCCCACTTTTTGGATCCTAAATTCAGATCTGAGTTGCTATTGTACTTGAAATCAGTTTCTGAGTGTATATCAGTACATTTTATGCACTGATAGCTCTATAAATTTTCAGTACAGCGTTTTACTTTGCTGCAGCCCCTCATTGGGCCTTCTCTTGAAGATAACTAGGCGTGGGAGGTTTGTTTAACCCACCTATTCTTATTTGTTTCAGATCAAATATTGGATTTAGCTTTTATATTATCTGATCTAAGGGATCCAAGAGTTTTTTTCCTGTTCTAAAGCATATTTTTCTGAAAATGTGTTTTTAAGTGCATGATTCATGAGTTATTCCTAAATAGGAATATTACAGTGGTATCAGAGCAAGATATTTGGCAGCCTGTGGCTTCAATCCAAAGTGCTGAATCCCTAAAGGAGGAATATTTCAAGCTATATAGATAGAGTCTGCATATGGCCACGTAGCCTCTAGATCTCATCCTTTTTTCAAAGGTGACATATCCAGTAAATGCTCCTGCAGTCAATCTCTGGAATATAATTTTGATATTCCTAAAAAGGGAAATTTACAGCGGTATCATAGAAGAGAAGAAACATAGATCAGAATGATGGAGAGGATGAGTTTACTCTCATCAATATTTAGATCTAAGAAGAGCCTCTCCAAAGAGGTAAATCAGAAGAGAGAAAGAAGATGCACCGAGACTCCTAGAGGGTTTCAAGAAGAAGCAAGCTACAGTGAGACCTGCATAAGGTTTCAAGAAGAAGAAGGAAGCCCTAGCACTTCCTATCAGAAAAGCAGAAGACCGGAGAATCCTAGATCTCCTCATAGATCTACTATGCTCACTTTCTTTGAAGAAGGTGAGAGGTATATAAATGAAGGAGAGAGATGCAAAGAAACTCCTAAAGGGTTTCAAGGTGAAGAGGAAGATACCAGCGCTGGTATGCTTGAAGGAAGAAGACCATATTCTTGCCAAAATTTGGAGGCATCATTGATCCAGGTGGAGGAACTCTTGTGTTCTGTCAAGAGGTTCCCACATATCAGTTGATCCAAGGTATGCATGAAATTTTAGCACATATTGTTTCAAGATTAATGCATAGCCAAGGATTAAGTCAAAATGCTGATTTAAAGCAAAGACATGTCACAGTGCAGAGGACCCTTGATCTAATCAAGGATGAGACTGGAAACTATCCCTATGCATAATTTTTGAGCTGCATTCAATCTCTTGGGTTGATATGTAGGGTCTCAAGAAAATGGATTAGTACTATCCTATGTTCACTGGCTGATTATGAGATCAGTAATGAAAATTGCTTTGAGATAGTACATGCATCACCTTGCAGATCTATAGCGCTGTCACTTAGTGAATGTGACAAAGAGGCTTCAGCTCTCTTGGAGCATTCTAGAGGTAGCTTCAACCTTGAAGCAGTGGAGAAGAAGAAGATGAAGAGTAGACATCTTGAGATGAGAAGCATTTTCTCCCCTCTAGATGACACTCTCTCAATGAGCATGCTACAGCTCAAAGAGAGACTTCTACTTACTGCAGATTCAAAGCCTCACTGGTTTTGGAAGGCCATATATGGAAGAAAGGTCTCACTAAGAGATCTCAACAAAGATGCATTTCAATATTTCATGAGATGCAAGGTTCTTCATTGGTTCAAAGGAGATGGTATTCTACAAAGGGAGGATGCCGTGATTATGCAGCACATCACTCATATTCCATATTGGAGTGAGTGGATGAGGATGATGAGCAAGAGATCACATGATCACTTGCAGACATATATGGGCCAGCAAGCTTGGTTACGCTGGTTGCCCTTGGGAGATTCCTATCACTCTCCAAAGGAACCTATTTTTCTGATCTATGCCTTGAGGGATGATCATGAAATGAATAAGGAGGCATGGCAATGCTGGTTGCTTTGGGGTAAGCATGATCACTACCCAATGATTCTCATTCTCTCATCTCATGCTTTATGCATCATTACTAGATTATATGAAAAGGAAGCATGGTTGATGTGGTTTTTAAAAGGAGAGTTTGGACATCACATGTTAAATCTCATGTCCATGTATTCACCCATGTTTGAAATATGTCTCATTTATCCACATGTCTTTCTGTTGGAGGGATGTTTCACGCATGAAATTTGGCTTGGGAGGAAGAATGACTCCCACATGATGTGGTATGAGGGAGCTTACTTGTACTATGTTGATGAGGCATTTCACATGTCCATCATTGTGTTATTACTCCCACATGTTCATAAGGCAAGAAGGCTGCAAAATTCCTTATTGCTATGGCTGCTCTTGGGTGAGTATGGTTACTACCCAACAGCTCATCATTTTCTGAATCATGCCTTGGATTTCAATGATATGTTGCAGCAAGATAAGGCATGTATAATTTTGTTTCACTTGATAGAGTATGGCCACCACATGACATCTCCTATGTCTATGTGTTTCGCATTGTGTAAAATTTGGCACATTGATCTCATGATGTGCATTGATGATGGTACTTTGTATTGGGATGATGTGACATATCATATGTCCATTAGTATGGTTTGGTTTCATGATGCACATGAGGAGGAAAGAAGGCAGCAAGACCTCTTGTTGCTTTGGTTGATTTTAAATGAGTATGGTGACCACCCCATAGCTCAAAATTCTCTGATTCATGCCTTATGTACCAAAGATAAATTGTCGCAAAGGAAGGCATGTACATCATCTTTTGGGAAGCTTGGCTTGCTCATCTTACATGGAGGAGATGGAGGATGGTAGCAAAGGGCCTTGCTCCGGTGGTTATTATTAGGAGAATATGATTTGACATCTTTGTTTACCCATATTCCTCGTTCCCTTCTTCTTTTTTATAACGCTGGAATGATGGAGTTTGGATCCAACAAGGCCAACAGGGCTAAGAATGAAAGCATAACAATGCTTAATCAAGTTCATAAAACATGGATGAAGGAATGTTCTTGCATGATGAAGCTTTTCCTTTATGGAAGGAGCTACTTTATTTTATGTCTCTCATGTGTTTATGATGGTGTTGGACATCATATAATTTTCATTTTGTACTTCATGATAAGAAGAGGACATCTAACCTTACAGTTGGAAGTCATCTCATGCATTTGTGGAAGACAGCTTTGGAACCAAACATACATGACCTATTGCAGTAAATGGAGGAAGCCTTCCTTATGTGGATGCCATTTGGAGGGGAATAGATGGTTTGCATCTACAATAAGAGTTGCGTGAGGTAAAGCAACATTTTGCTGGGGGAGACTGTAATATTCCCAATTTTTGCAGCTAATGGGAATATTGCATTTTAATTTCAGTTTGCTTAACTCATGAATAAAAGTGTGAAGGAGGAACTCTAAAACTCCTAATTAGAAAAATAAATCAATGCCCAATGTGAACATGGAAAAATCTAGGCCATTTCAATAAAATACACTTAGGTGTGAAAAAGGATGAAGAAGGGTGACTGGGTCAATAGGACCAAATCACAGCAATGTCTAGATACATTGAACCTCCTCATTGATCAGCGCAGTTTTAGATTGAGACCCTCCATGTGAAAAGGGTTAACTCATTGGAGGTGGTTTAGGGTTTTAAAAACCCTAATGTTATAAAATAAAGGGGAAAGCCACAAGGAAAGGTAGTTGAAGATAATTCAATTTTGAGATTTCTTGGGCAACTCAAAATCTCTGGCTATTTAGCTAGAGAGAGGAATTTCCTGTTTAGGAATTCCTCCTCCTTCATTGAGGAGCTCTTGAAGGAGTATGTTCTAAAATGCCTCACATATAGGCTTGACGTCAAGCATCCTCCATCAAGACAACGTTATTTCTGCAGCAAAATAATACTGTGTTGCTGGGTGTTGCAGTGAGGGGTTTTCAACACCACTTCCAAATCTAGTTTTGCAGAAAAGGGAGCATTCCTTTCTCTGGAAGATTAGTGAGGAAGCATTGAGCTTCAGTTACAGATCTTAGCATCAGGCCAAAGGAACTTCCAACATCAAATACGCAGTATACTTCAGAAACTGCGTTATGTTCCAGTGCATTGCTGCAACAGGGTTTCCACCCTAGTTTGGTGCTCATTTCCTTGAGGAAGGGCCATCCCTTCTTCCGGAAAGTTTGTACTTCAGCCTCTTCTGTAATTTTTTATATTTCAGTTCATATATTCAGATTTTTAGTGATTCTGAATTTTTCAGATCCATATTCTGCAGATCTGATACTTGTATGTGTTCTTTCATGAAATCTCCTTACCGGGTGATCTATTTGATGTATAAAAGGAGCTGAATCTTCATTTTTATTCATGATTAGTTATAATAAACTTTAGATCTGATTTTTCAGACATATTTTGTCTAATTTCTTCATAAATTATGCTCTGCATGCTTCAACCATTTTCTGCATACTCAAAGTCATGGGAAATCAGCATTTTTAAGCATATTCGAGGATGGAGGAACTGTTTAACATAGCTATAATTCTTTGTTTGAGCTGAAATTTGGAGCATAGGTCGCTAATGACCTAATATAAAATAACCTCCCTCCATTTCCCTTAATTTAATGCATATTTCTGAATACATCTATTTTAGGGTCAAAATCACTGCTTTTCCCCACTTTTTGGATTCTAAATTCAGATCTGAGTTATTGTTGTACTTTAAATAAGTTTCTGAGTGTCTATTAGCACATTTTATGCATTGATAGCTCTTTTCACTTTCATTAGAGCGTTTTACTTTGCTGCAGCCCCTCATTGGGCCTTCTCTTGAAGATAACTAGGTGTGGGAGATTTGTTTAACCCACCTAGTCTTATTTGTTTCAGCTCAAATCTTGGATTTAGTTTTTTTGTTGTCTAATATAAAGGATACAAGATTTATTTTCCTGTTCTAAAGCATATTTTTCTGAAAATGTGTTTTTAAGTGCATGATTCATGAGCTATTCCTAAATAGGAATATTACATTTGTAATGTGACTATAAAAAAGACTTTGGAGAACCATTTGGGGTTCTGAATTTTTTACTTCAGAAGGAAAATTTCAAGTGTAATGTTTTTATATTTTCTTGGAGATTAAATAAATCTTTCAAGGTGATTCCAAGCAGTCTTTTGAATATGATATGTGTTCTTGTTCTTTCTAAGTCATTTATTGTTCTTTCTTCTCTGAAAAATATTAATGAAGCCACTGGTTGCTTTCTATAATACAAATTTACTGAACTCACAATACCTGTAATATTTAAATTAAATAACCTTAAAATGTGCTCCTCTTTTTTATAAGTCATTTTTCTGTCTTTCATATATTCTGCTACGATTTAAGACAAAATATTCTGTAGTAGTAGCCTTCTGTTCTAAACCTTCTATTGTTTCCTTCCATCACCTTGCTACAACTTTAAATCATTTTCATTGTTAGTAAGGCCATCTTGAAAGGTGTTTTTGTCCCAAGAATGTTCCCATGAGATTACCTATGAAGCACACTTCTGAACTATCATTACGTGACAACAAATCAAATTCAATATCTTTTTGTATGCATGTCCTAGGAACTGACCTCTACTTAGTTAGGGGTTGTCTCTAGGGTTACAACAGTACCTATGGTTCTTAGAAAGGAAATTTCGATACTCATCAAACACCTCCTTTCCTAAGCTTCTTGAATGACAATATTCCATCTTAGGAAAAAAAACTAGACAAGTAAATTTACCCTTTTTTGAAGACCTGCAAGAGATGGAATAATTTTTCTATCAATTATTTTAAGTATGTGCAATGAAGGGAATGTTTAAAAATCATACATGAAATTAAATTCATAAAATTAAACACTATTAAAGTGTAGGGTAATGTAATGTTATAACTTACGACATAAATGTGTTAGCCTTGGGGCATCATGAATTGTCCATACAAGTATTTCATGAAATTCAAATTCCCTTTCTGCATCTACTGGTCTAGAGATATCATACATAGTGACACCATTCCATAACTCCACTATATCATCGATAAGAGGCTCGATATATACATTCATCTATTTGACTTGGAACTTACCTAATTGATTGAACATACAATACATAATTACTAGATATATGAGTAAATAAAAATATATATAAGACATAATTGAACATATATGAGTAAAAAAAAAAACTATAAGACATAATTATGAAACAAATAAGACAAATGATATATTATTGTGTTAAAAAAATTTATTCTAAACAAATTAATACCTAGAATAATCATTGTCAACATTATGTGCTCCTTCCTTATTGACATCCATGAAGGAATGTTATTGTTGATAACAAAAACGGGCCACACCAAGTAAGTATATCTGAGGCCATCAGCTACTAATGAAAGCATAATATTACGGGGTTCTCTTTTAAAATCTGGCCACTTTTCCACTATATTCCTAAATGTAGATCCATATATAGGAATTTGAATAACACCATCTTCACTTCTATTCGTTGCATGGTAATCCATAAGTTGTGCTATGCTTTTGCACCTCAATAATTTTTGTAGACGTGGAATTATGGGAATATAATGAAGAACCTTATGGGGCACCTATTTTGTTACTTTATTAGTTTGATATCTACTCTCATCACATTTTGGGAATTTGTATTTTGACATATATTATTTATAATAGAGAATATGATAATGAGGACATGCATGAATATCTTGATACTCCATTCCAATATATTTCATAATGGCATGTAAATCTCAGTACGTACAAGGTAAAAAATTTGACGGTGGTAACATAAATTCACCTAATAATCTACAACATAAAAAAGTTGTAATTGTTAATGTACTAAACAATATTAATCGTACAGGATGCATCCAAATGTTACAAATTAATTAAATGATGATAAACACACTAAAATTAAAAACATAGGAAAAACTAATTTCTTTATCATGTATATAATACTAAATGTCACAAAATATATTACATACCTTAGGAGTTGTGTCACACATGTGTTTGATAAACCATTCACCACCTTTAAGTTGATCGACATCAATACAACATAGAGAAGAGATGTTTCTAAGCCTTCATAAAGAGGTTGAATTTCCCTCTCAAGTAAAGGTATATCAAAATCTTGGTCATCATAATGGTTTCCAACATTATTAAATGTCTCCTGGATCAATCTATTTTCCCCATCTTCTTCAACTATGTTATCAACATCATTATCTTCTTCCATAGGATCATTATCTTAATCCTCAATATTCACTCCATTTTCTTGAACAGGCGCATGTACTACAACCACCTCTTCCTCGTCGAGAAATTCCCTAGCCTCGGCCGTGGTATGAACAATAGATGTAATCTCTTTTCTACTCATTAATAATTTTGACAGTTGTAATAGTTTAATGGTTCATCTTTCTATACAATACATGTTCCTCAAAGCATTTTTTCTCACATTTTAAATATTTTATTTAGATACTCATATAAAATGTATTGAGATAAAAGTATTCCTCTCAATGTGGTATAAATCGGGTATCAATTCTGATCTGTAAATGTTTTTTACATTCTTCTAGATTGTTTTGTGTTTAACCTAGAAGGTCACTCCACTTCCCATGTATATTGTCATGGTTTGACCTTAATCGACATCCCAGATTGGTTGTGAATGAATCAATGGTCATTATAGGATTAGGGTTTTAACATTCGGTTAATAACCTCATTTGGTCGCTCTTGGGTTGTTTCATTTTCTCATTGGCTCTTTATTTATTATGTCACTTTGTAGCTAGGGCTTTAATCTCAGTTTCAATTGCAAAACATTGCTTTCTTTGGCTCCATACCTCTAGGTGTATTCTGAAATACCTTCAATAGGTATGTCACTTCCATTTTTCATATACAATTAGTTTACTTGGTGATTTTCAAGTGGAACTTGACCCACCTAAAATGTGTAAACCTTTTCCTCAAAGGTAAGAGTTAATAAATTAACAACTATCTACTCCAGACTATTTTGAAGTTCATAGTTGAATTTTTTATAAATACATAATCAATGTTAATATTTGTATTGTTTACAGGATTGAAGGGGTATTCTTGGAGGTTTGAAGTAGTGATTCCTTGTATCACTTAGCCCTTCAGGAAGAAATATGAGTGACTCTTTAAATATGCTCTTGGAACTCGAATCTAGGTAAATACGAGAACTCCGTTAAATTTTTTTTGAAAGTTTTAATGTAAGTTTAGTATAGCTCATATTTTAATGATTCCCATTCATTCTTTTTTCTTTTAAAAAAAAAAAAATTGGTTTAATAAAGCTACAGAAAAGGAAGGGTTTCTTCTCCATTCCATACCTTAGGCATTCTAGTTGTAAAAAGTGTTTTCTTTATTTATGATTATTGTAAATTTACCTTTATTTCTATTAATCTAATTCCTTTGTTTCAAAATATCTTCCTACAGTCGCTAGGGTTGCAGAAGAAACTGTATTTCACTTCTTACCTATGGTTTTCTATTATAAGGATTTTTTTTTTCTTAATATTGTTAATGCATCAAAACTTTCATCCATGATGTTACTAGGGTTTTGTTTATCGGAATGTGTCTTTCTATTTCAACTAGCCAAAATGTATCAAGAATGTTCTGTTGTATCTATTCTTATTATTTTTTTTCCTTTTCTAAATTTTTGTTTTAAGTTAATGCAAAAACTTTTGCCTTGAAATCTAAGTGCCATATTAAAATTTTTGTCTTCTAGGGTTTCAATTACACATTTTTCCTCGTAAAATTATTTATTTCTTCATTATATTTGTTTTAACGAATATTTTCCTCTTTCTTTTACAGAGAAGGCTCCCACAAGGACTCAAAGACTTAATAAGGTTGAGTTCTTCCCCCTCTTATTGATTGAATCCCAAATTCGTGAATTCATTGAAAGTGTTTTTACAATTATACAGATTCGTGACATATATTCTATTTACTCTTTCTATGGAAAGTATCTTATCATTTGAATAACTCCATAGCACACTACTGCAACAATATCACTAGCAATAAAATATTTTCTTGGTTTCTAATTTTGAATGTATGAATTTATTCTTTCTCCAGGTTGGAAAATTTTCGAACCCTATAACTTTTCTATGGAAAAAGGTAAGCTTATGTGTATGAAGAACATTTTTTTTTTTTTGTTATCTTTTCCTTATTTCTCATGTTCCTTACCATGGAAATTCCATCTCCCTAAATTGGACTTGATGTTTATTAATAAGCATTTTTGTCGATTTCAAGACCATGTACTATTTAACACTACCTATTATAAAAATTATTATACATTATATGTGTGTGTGCACACGCTACGAGTGGAATCTGTCATTATATATTTTGTTTGAAAATGTTCCTCTTAAAAAATGTAAGGCCTCACATAGGCAAATGATTTGTTTATTTTCTAACTGTGGTTCAAATTTATATACATATATTTGTCCTTTATTGTTTATTTGTTATGTTTTCCCATTTTACTTAATATAGCTCTGCATCGAGAGCTTTCCTCTTCTATTTATGGTGGTTGTATATATATTTGTAGTCACGCAATTCGACTTTTAAGTCTTATTTTATCTAGATTATTTCCATGTTACAACACTTGAACAATATTTTAATTATCACTGCTCACAAATACAATTATGGGTGAAAATGTGAAGATGGGTAACACTTTTGTGACAATTCAGGGCGGAAATTTTTTTTCCTCCATAGTTCAGCTGACCTCTTGCCATAGTTCGGCCGAACAATTTAGGAGTTAGGACGAACTATTGAATATAGTTCGGCCGAACTTCGTTTGCCGTTTACAGTGACGGCGTACTAACAGAAATGGCGAACAGATTTTTTGCCTGAGTTTGGAAAACCAGCAATAAAAGTTCAGCCAAACTATTACTTTATAAATATATCACCCACAACCTTTTACGAGTTTCTATTCACATTTGCGTGCTCGTTTTTTCGCGCACTCCGATCTGTCACATTCTATCGCGCGCTCTGATCTGTCGCATTCCCACGTGCTCTTATCTGTCGCATTCTTGCGCGCTCATATCTGTCGCATTCTCGCATTCTCACGCTCAACATTCCAGCTCAAGGAGGTAAGATTTTAAATTTCTGTAAGTCTTTTTTGTTGTTGTTGTTTTTAATTTTGTTTTAATTTGTGTTGATTTTGTAATTTGGTTTTAATTTTTGTTTGATTTTTTAATTTCTATTGATTTTTTTGTTGCAGAGGTCTTTCGAGACGTCTTCAGTGTCCTCTGCAGTGAGTTCAGCGTCCTCTGCAGCGATTTCAGCGTCTTCATCGTCTTCAGTGTCTTCAGTGTCCAGGTAGTCTTCACGGTCTTCAGCGTCCAGTAGGGAATTTATGAATGAGAGGCTTTGTCTCTGTTTTTTTGGCTGTCTCTGTGGGGGAAGATGAAAACATTCCTATCTACTACTCAACCTACAAAAACTTGACAATGTGTGTCCTATTATAATCAACTTGACAATGTGTGTCCTATTATCAGCCTCTGTTATGACAATGTGTGTCCTGTTATTAGCCTCTGTTATGACTATTATTAGCAGCATATGTTATGACTGTAGATATACTTAAATGTGCTGCATTTGTTATGTCTGAAAGTTGATTCTATTTTTATTATGAATTTCGTGACTGCCTGAAAATAATCCCTAAAACTGGTTGGAAAGTGATTTAGAAACTTCCAAAAAATATAAAAACACTTTGAAATTTGGTTTACTCACCTAGTTTCTTATTCAGCTTAGGATCTGTTGTGGTGGCCTAGACTCACAGCCATTAGGTTATGGGAGTTTCACCATGTAGTTTCACAACAAAACATTAGAGGCCGGTGGCTGCTGAGGCACGGTGCTCCTCTTTTTTCATAGATCAGTGACATTGTCAGCATAAATGTGGGGATATTTTTTAGAATATATGATAGGAGAGTTTATTCATGTTGTTCCACATAACAACAATAGAGGCATGTGTCCTTGGAAGCTCATCTTTGTTATGTAACATCAACATTGCATCATAAATGCAGGAGAATCCCTGAAATATAGAAACGGAGTGTTTCATTATTTAGTTGTAGAGAAAACGAGTTTAGAAGCAAAGAAAACAATAGTTTGGAAATTAAAACCATTTTGATTCATTGAAGATTAGATCCTTGAACAAGTAACGTTTAAGCGTGCAAGCATACCGTTCTCTGAAAAGTAAAATAAGTGTTTTTCATTCGAGATTAGAGGAGATCCTTAGACCTTTTACAAGAAATAGTTAAGTCTCCAAGAAAATAGTAAAATAGTTGTCATTGCGTGGTTGACGGTTCGACTGTCCTTAGATCTTTTTACAAGAAATAGTTAAGTCTCCAAGAAAACAGTAAAACAGTTGTCATTGTGTGGCTGAGTGTTCGGCTGCCATTTTATTTATGAATGTATGAATGAAAGAAATTTTAACTTCATGAGACTAAAATTAACTTATAGAACTAAGAGTTTCATATCCATGGTCTCAAACAATGAGAGAGAAAAAACCTTTTATATTCAACATGTAAAACACAAATTAGCCATAAAAGTTTCCCATTGAAACCATAAGTGATTTGATACAAAACATAGGTTTTAACCTAAGAGTAAATTCCCCTACAAGTCAATCAATCTCTCGAATAGTTTTAAATATAGAAGTTTTTCATTTTCATATCCATGGTCTCAAACAATGAGAGAAAAAACCTTTTATATTCAAAGTATGTAAAACGCAAATTAGCCATATCTCTAGAATAGATCTAAATAGAATTTTTTCATTTTCATATCCATGGTCTCAAACAATGAGAGAGAAAAAAACCTTTTATATTCAACATGTAAACCACAAATTATTCATAAAAGTTTCTCATTGAAACCATAAGTGATTTGATACAAATCATAGGTTTTAACCTAAGAGTAAATGCCCCTACTATCAATCTCTGGAATAGTTTTAAATAGAAGTTTTTCATTTTCATATCCATGGTCTCAAATAATGAGAGAAAAAACCTTGTATATTTAATGTATGTAAAACACAAATTAGCCATTTCTCTAGAATAGATCTAAATAGAAGTTTTTCATTTTCATATCCATGGTCTCAAACAATGAGAGAGAAAAAAAACCTTTTATATTCAACATGTAAAACACTTGAATTAGCCATAAAAGTTTCCCATTGAAACCATAAGTGATTTGATACAAAACATAGGTTTTAACCTAAGAGTAAATGCCCCTACAAGTCAATCAATCTCTTGAATAGTTTTAAATATAGAAGTTTTTCATTTTCATATCCATGGACTCAAACAATGAGAGAAAAAACCTTTTATATTCAACATGTATATAACTTATTTAGAAACAAAAAATAATTTAATACAAAACATAGGTTTTAACCAATTATATAGTTTTTCATTTTCATATCCATGGTCTCAAACAATGAGAGAGAAAAAACCTTTTATATTAAACATGTAAAACACAAATTAGCCATAAAAGTTTCTCATTGAAACCACAATTGATTTGATACAAAACATAGGTTTTAACCTAAGAGTAAATGCCCCTACAAGTCAATCAATCTCTCGAATAGTTTTAAATATCTAGGAGTTTTTCATTTTCATATCCATGGTCTCAAACAATGGGAAAAAAAACCTTTTATATTCACATGTATGTAAAACACAAATCAGTCATATCTCTAGAATAGATCTAAATAGAAGTTTTTCATTTTCATATCCATGGTCTCAAACAATGAGAGAGAAAAAAACCTTTTACATTCAACATGTATGTAAAACACAAATCAGTCATATCTCTAGAATAGATCTAAATAGAAGTTTTTCATTTTCATATCCATGGTCTCAAACAATGAGAGAGAAAAAAACCTTTTACATTCAACATGTAAAACACTTGAATTAGCTATAAAAGTTTCCCATTGAAACCATAAGTGATTTGATACAAAACATAGGTTTTAACCTAAGAGTAGATGCCCCTACGAGTCAATCAATCTCTCGAATAGTTTTAAATATCTAGAAGTTTTTCATTTTCATATCCATGGTCTCAAACAATGAGAGAAAAAACTTTTTATATTCAATGTATGTAAAACACGAATTAGCCATATCTCTAGAATAGATCTAAATAGAAGTTTTTCTTTTTCATATCCATGGTATCAAACAATGAGAGAAAAAAACCTTTTATATTCAACATGTAAAACACTTGAATTAGCAATAAAAGTTTCCCATTGAAACCATAAGTGATTTGATACAAAACATAGGTTTTAACCTAGAAGAGTAAATGCCCCTACAAGTCAATCAATCTCTCGAATAGTTTTAAATATCTAGAAGTTTTTCATTTTCATATCCATGGTCTCAAACAATGAGAGAAAAAACCTTTTATATTCAATGTACATGTAAAACACAAATTAGCCATATCTCTAGAATATATCTAAATAGAAGTTTTTCATTTTCATATCCATGGTCTCAAACAATGAGAGAGAAAAAAAACCTTTTATATTCAACATGTAAAACACTTGAATTAGCCATAAAAGTTTCCCATTGAAACCACAAGTGATTTGATACAAAACATAGGTTTTAACCTAAGAGTAAATGCCCCTACAAGTCAATCAATCTCTCGAATAGTTTTAAGTATCTAGAAGTTTTTCATTTTCATATCCATGGTCTCAAACAATGAGAGAAAAAAACCTTTTATATTCAATGTATGTAAAACAAAAATTAGCCATATCTCTAGAATAGATCTAAATAGAAGTTTTTCATTTTCATATCCATGGTCTCAAACAATGAGAGAGAAAAAAACCTTTTATATTCAACATGTAAAACAAAAATTAGCCATAAAAATTTCCCATTGAAATTTAAGTTATTTGATACAAAACATAGGTTTTAACCTAAGAGTAAATGCCCCTACAAGTCAATCAATCTCTCGAATAGTTTTTTAAATATCTAGAATTTTTTAATTTTCATATCCATGGTCCCAAACAATGAGAGAAAAAACCTTTTATATTCAATGTATGTAAAACAAAAATTAGCTATATCTCTAGAATAGATCTAAATAGAAGTTTTTCATTTTCATATCCATGGTCTCAAACAATGAGAGAGAAAAAAAACCTTTTATATTCAACATGTAAAACACTCAAGAATTAGCCATAAAAGTTTCCCATTGAAACCATAAGTGATTTGATACAAAACATAGGTTTAAATAACCTAAGAGTAAATTCCCCTACAAGTCAATCAATCTCTTGAGTAGTTTTAAATATCTAGAATTTTTTCATTTTCATAGCCATGGACTCAAACAATGAGAAAAAAAACATTTTATATTCAATGTACATGTAAAACACAAATTAGCCATATCTCTAGAATAGATCTAAATATAAGTTTTTCGTTCTCATATCCATGGTCTCAAACAATGAGAGAGAAAAAAACCTTTTATATTCAACATGTAAAACACTTGAATTAGCCATAGAAGTTTCCCATTGAAACCATAAGTGATTTGATACAAAACATAGGTTTTAACCGAAGAGTAAATGCCCCTACAAGTCAATCAATCTCTCGAATAGTTTTTTAAATATCTAGAAGTTTTTAATTTTCATATCCATGGTCCCAAACAATGAGAGAAAAAACCTTTTATATTCAATGTATGTAAAACACAAATTAGCCATATCTCTAGAATAGATCTAAATAGAAGTTTTTCATTTTCATATCCATGGTCTCAAACAATGAGAGAAAAAAACCTTTTATATTCAACATGTAAAACACTCAAGAATTAGCCATAAAAGTTTCCCATTGAAACCATAAGTGATTTGATACAAAACATAGGTTTAAATAACCTAGAAGAGTAAATGCCCCTACAAGTCAATCAATCTCTTGAGTAGTTTTAAATATGTAGAAGTTTTTCATTTTCATAGCCATGGACTCAAACAATGAGAGAAAAAACATTTTATATTCAATGTACATGTAAAACACAAATTAGCCATATCTCTAGAATAGATCTAAATAGAAGTTTTTCATTCTCATATCCATGGTCTCAAAAAATGAGATAGAAAAAAACATTTTATATTCAACATGTAAAACACTTGAATTAGCCATAGAAGTTTCCCATTGAAACCATAAGTGATTTGATACAAAACATAGGTTTTAACATAGGTTTTAACCTAAGAGTCAATGTATGTAAAACACAAATTAGCCATAGCTCTAGAGAATAGATCTAAATAGAAGTTTTTCATTTTCATATCTATGGTCTCAAACAATGAGAGAGAAAAAAACCTTTTATATTCAACATGTATATAACTTATTTAGAAACAAAAAGTAATTTAATACAAAACATAGGTTTTAGCCAATTATATAGTTTTTCATTTTCATATCCATGGTCTCAAACAATGAGAGAGAAAAAACCTTTTATATTCAACATGTAAAAAAAAAATTAGCCATAAAAGTTTCCCATTGAAACCAAAAGTGATTTGATACAAAACATATAGGTTTTAAAACCTAATCTAGTAAATTCCCCTACATTCAATCTTTAGAATAGATCTAATTAGAAGTTTTTCATTTTCATATCCATGGTAGTTCTATATGCAGAGTTTGTAAAGGGCCAAGTAGCCTCTAGATCTCATCTTTTATGAAAGGTGATATATCTAGTAAATGCCCCTACAGTCAATCTCTGGAATAGATCTAAATGCCCCTACAGTCAACATGTATATAGTATTTAGAAACAAAAATTAATTTGATACAAAACATAGTTTTTAACCAAGTATATAGTTTTTCATTTTCATATCCATGGTCTCAAACAATGAAAGAGAAAAAACCTTTTATATTCAACATGTAAAACACAAATTAGCCATAAAAGTTTTCCATTGAAACCAAAAGTGATTTGATACAAAACATATAGGTTTTAACCTAATCTAGTAAATTCCCCTACATTCAATCTTTAGAATAGATCTAGAATTAGAAGTTTTTCATTTTCATATCCATGGTAGTTCTATAGGCAGAGTCTGTAAAGGGCCAGGTAGCCTCTGGATCTCATCTTTTATGAAAGGTGACATATCTAGTAAATGCCCCTATAGTCAATAGCTGGAGTAGATCTAAATGCCCCTACAGTCAACATGTATATAGTACTTAGAAACAAAAATTAATTTGATACAAAACATAGGTTTTAACCAAGTATATAGTTTTTCATTTTCATATCCATGGTCTCAAACAATGAGAGAGAAAAAACCTTTTATATTCAACATGTAAAACACAAATTAGCCATAAAATTTTCCCATTGAAACCAAAAGTGATTTGATACGAAACATATAGGTTTTAAAACCTATTCTATTAAATGCCCCTACATTCAATCTTTAGAATATCTAGATCTAATTAGAAGTTTTTCATTTTCATATCCATGGTAGTTCTATAGGAAGAGTCTATAAAGGGACAGGTAGCCTCTGGATCTCATCTTTTATGAAAGGTGACATATCTAGTAAATGCCCCTACAGTCAATCTCTGGAATAGATCTAAATAGAAGTTTTTCATTTCTCTCATGCATTTGCAATAAATGTCAGTAAATAATATATATATTTTTATTGAATTTGTTTTTTTAGGGATAAGAAAACCATTAAATATGGTTGAAAAATGGAAATTATTCATAGAAGTTTCTTGCTATCCCAATCTAGGGAATGCAATGATTACATATGTGCTTCCCAATATTGCGACTAGAAAATTTGTCCAAAGGAAAAAACACTGCATGGAATAACAAACAATATTGTTAGCCAATTTCAATTTTTTAGTATAAGGCGTTGTACAAATGTGAATAAGATGTCTGCTGATTTATTGTGTGGGGCAATGCAAATTCAGGATTCATCTATCAAAGATGAATTAGAATTATACAGGGTAATGCCAATGCCAATGCAAGATTCATCTCTCAAAGATGACTTAGTTTTAAGACGCTCTTCTTCAAAAATTCAAGATTCATCTCTTAAAGATGAATTAGTGTTGAGACGCTCTCCTTCAAAATTTATTCATCGACATAATTTGTTTACACTTTAAATTAAACATTAATTTTCTGAACTTTATCTTGAATTTAATTTAAATTAGTTATTTAAAAAATTAATTGTAAATGTCCACCGTAGATATATATATCATGGAGGAGGAACGACGAAGATCAACAAAATCCCATATCTCTACGAGAGGGGAGGATCAGGGATCGGGATTGAGAGTTGTTCATGGTAAATTTAAATATAATCTTAAATATCCATACATGTGTGTACATATGGAATTGATTTTTTATCAACTTTGTGAGTTAAATTAGTTGTTAATAAGTTTCATTTTTTTATTTTTTAGAAGCCAAGAGGAGAAGGGTGTCTACTCTAGCCATGGATGCCTAGGGTTCACCCAGTCGTGGTATGGTTTGAATGCAATTTAAGAAATGAATATTTACGTGTGTATTTATATATACATGAATGTATTTTTCAATTCATTATAAATTCGTATTTTTTTATGAAGCTTCTCTCTCCTCTCGAGAGGTTGGTGGTGGTTCAAATCCCCTTATAGGGCTATCAATAAGTGGTAGCAGGTTGCATGAAGGGGGTGATATTTATTCTCCTGGAGGCCAATCAACGGCTGGTGGGTTTGGTTCTCAGCAAGGTCATTCTGGGTCTCAACAGTTTCAGGGTGGAGAATATGCTAACCAACCACGTCGAGTTTTCCATCAATTTCAATATTTTTTTCATTGAATTTGTACAAATTTGTTTACATATGTTTTTCATAATATACAAAATTTTATATATATTGATGCAGAGGCTGAAAATGTTCCAAATATTGGTCAAAATAGACGCAGGGCAGAACGCTACATTCAAGAAGAAGGTTGTCTACCCACCACAACTTATCCGGCCGACATTACTGATATACCATGGGAAAGAAACATGGTGTAATGCACCTTACAAAGGTGTCAACAACTTCATGCAAAATTACAGAGAGATCTCGTGGCTTTGACTCTACCTGCTGAGAGTCAACAAAGCCTCGAAATAATTACACATTCATTGGGTGAAATAGTAAATGTGTACAAAAATCTTGGGCCAACGACTGATACATTTGTAGAACTCATGAGAAAGAGAAAGGAAACAGTAATGGGTCCCGATAAATGGGAGGATGTAAAACAAAGAGTTACAAAAGATATGGCCAAGTCAATGTTTAATTTCAAGGAAGGGCCAAAAAGAAAAATGCTGAAGGTGCAATATTTCAAGCACCCTGATATAGCTCACTATTTGTATGATAGGCACCTTGCGGCCTATGGAAGGCTCCCATGGAACGACGAGGTTCCTATTTATTTTGCACAATTGTTTTACGCATAATTTTTTTTGAAAATGAAACCCAATTACAATGACCTTCCGTTAGAATTTTTTGGTCCGGAGAAAGGCCGATTGTATGACCATAAGGGCACTAAGCGAGATGTGGAGTTGCCTCACCCTGAGCCGCCATTGGTGAGTCAACCTTTTTGGGTCGAAACTCTGCGATCAGAGATGGATGCGACTTCTCAAATAAGTCGAGAAGCAAGGGATGTCATGATCGACAATGTTTACAGTGGATTGGGTGGAGTCAATGTTTGTCTAAATCGAGAAAGAGCACGAGAGAATGCACGTGCCAATTTTGTGTGTTGTACAGATGAAGAGATTGACAACATGAATGTTGAAGATCTCCGAATATATGCAAAGAATTGTCGCAATGGTTGGCAAGACTTAATTCTTTATGAGGAAGAGGGAACGGGAATGGTATGTGTTAATGACCTTAGGGTTCAATTATTTTAACACATACATGTGTACAATTTGTAATAAATACATGTATATGTATTTATTTGTATGTACATTAATCTAAAAAAAATGTATCATTATATGTTAAAACACCATTTGCAGTTGTCACGCATGATGAATGACGAAAATGTTAATATCATGTTCGGGACCTCTGGTTCAAACAATGCAGATGGGTCTCACCATCAAGATATGTTGGCAAATATTAGTGTTTTTTAAGTGATATTTTTAAAATAAATAATTGTGCACACATGTACATGTATGTATATATAATGATAAAATGTTTTAACGGACTCCAATTTCGTTTGATGTTTTTGGGATGGTGGTACCTTCTTCTTCCTTGGGAGATGTACATTCTACTTCCTTAGGAGATGTGCCACATCCACAACAAGTATGGACAGTTTTTCACTTTTAAAATTCATCTTTTTAAGTTAAATATATATATAATCCACCTCAAAAAGTTCCATTAAAAATTGAGATATATATATCTATATCTTGAGTTATTTTAAATTTTTTGAATTTTAGGTTGTTGGATATTTTCATTTGGAGCCTCTCTTAGGAGATGTCCCAAATTCACCTGCAGAAGTATTCAATTTTTCACATATATATGTATGTGTGTGTGTGTGTGTGTGTGTGTTTTTTTAATTTAGTTATAATTTATAAATTGTTGTTATTTAAGTTTTATTATAAATTGAGATCTAAAACTTGAGTTATTTTATACTTTTAAAATTTTGAATTTTAGGTTCCTATAGAATATTTCTTTAATCCACGGACTCTAGCGACGGAGATAGGAACATCCACACCATTTCAACCATTTGAACAAGTTGTCTAACTTTTTTTAATATTATTGAAAATAAGTTTATATATGTACACATGCATTTTCATCTGAAATTTTTTAATATATATATATATATATATATATATATATATATATATAACTGTACATGTATATTGTACAGTTTACTGTTGCAGATGTTCCCATGGGGGGGGGGGGAACTTGTAGCACGTGAACAAATGGAGAGGGAACCTCGTGAGGTATTGCATGATTTTTTTTTATATTTGTTTTTTACATGAAGTTCTATATATATTCTCACTCATTTTTAAAACATCAAACTTTAATGTTTGTACATGTGCATTTTGTACAGGTTTCCCATGCTTCGTATATAGTGCGTGGAGTGAGACCCTGATAGGAAAGACGCTACATCCATCTCTATTTGATGGACATGATTTGTAGATTTGATTTCAAGATTTAGATAGTCTTAAATTTACTTTTTTTATATATTATCTAGATGCACTCTCATATATATATATATATATAACTTGATACTTGATACTTGTGAGATCTACAATTTTTGGACATATTTTATTACGGTGTTAATATAATTTATTTTGTTCCAAAAAGTTAAGTTTTGGATGGTTTTAGTACTTTTGGCATGTGAATATGAAGTAATGTTGTTATATAATTTTTTTGGTTTTTAAAACTTTTAAGTTTTGGATAATTGAACTACTAGTAATGTTGTCATCTATAAATTAATGTTTTGCTTCTGAACTACATTTGGCATGTTATGTAATGATGTGTTATAGTTTGTTTTGTTTTTAAAATTTAAGTTTTAGATGCTTGAAGTACATTTGGCATGTGAAGTAATGTTGTGATCTATAATTTTTTGTTAAATTAAAAGTTAAGTTTTGGATGGTTTCAATCTACATTTGGCATGTGATATAATGTTAAATGTTTTTATTGGATAGTTGAACTATAATTGGCATGGCATGTGAAGTTATGTTACATGATATAATCAAAAAAAAATTAAAACTCAAGTTTTGGATGGATTCAATCTACATTTGGCATGTGATATTTAATGTTAAATGTTTAATGTTTTTATTGGATAGTTGAACTATAATTGGCATGGCATGTGAAGTAATGTTACATGATATATATCAAAAAAAAATTAAAGCTCAAGTTTTGGATGGTTTCAATCTACATTTGGCATGTGATATAATGTTAAATGTTTTTATTGGATAATTGAACTATAATTGGCATCGCATGTGAAGTAATGTTACATGATATAATCAAAAAGTTTTTAAAACTCAAGTTTTGGATGGTTTCAATCTACATTTGGCATGTGATATTTAATGTTAAATGTTTAATGTTTTTATTGGATAGTTGAACTATAATTGGCATGGCATGTGAAGTAATGTTACATGATATATATCAAAAAAAATTTAAAACTCAAGTTTTGGATGGTTTCAATCTACATTTGGCATGTGATATTTAATGTTAAATGTTTAATGTTTTTATTGGACAGTCAAGAACTACAATTGGCATGGCATGTGAAGTAATACGTGCATGTGAAGTAATGTTGCATGATCTATAATTTTGGATGGCTTCAATCTACATTTGGCATGTGATATAATGTTAAATGTTACTATTGGATAGTCGAACTATAATTGGCATGGCATGTGAAGTAATGTTGCCCGATATATAATCAAAAAGTTTTTAAAACTTAAGTTTTGGATGGTTTCAATCTACATTTGGCACATGTGATATAATGTTAAATGTTTTTATTGGATAGTTGAACTACAATTGTATGGCATGTAAAGTAATGTTGTGATATAATCAAAAAGTTTTTAAAACCCAAGTTTTGGATGGTTGAATACATTAATCATGTGAAGTAATGTTGTGATATAATAAAAAAGTTTTTAAACTAAGTTTTGAAGTAATGTTGTGATATAATCAAAAAGTTTTTAAAACTAAGTTTTGGATACCATTTTAATCTACATTTGGCATGTGATATAATGTTAAATGGTTAATCTTTTTATTGGATAGTTGAACTACAATTGGCATGACACGTGAAGTAATTTGTTTTGATATAATCAAAAAGTTTTTAAAATTCAAGTTTTAGACATGGTTGAAGTACATTTGGTAATTTTTTGAAAAAAAATTCACTCAAACAATTGTATGTAGTATGTAAATTTTTCATTAATGCACATAGAACATATTCGACCATTGGACAGACAAATTTTGTACTAGATTTTCAATCAGGAATAGAGATGTGGGTCAAATCCCACCAAAAGTCAAAGAAGTGCTCCGATTCTCTTGTCTGAAAGGAATCTTTGTACAAAATTATACTGCGGATAATTTATTTACATTGTGGATACTTTTTACCAAAAAATCCCACAAGAAAAACTGCGTGCATTGAGTTCGTGTTTATCAATAAAATCATTAAGCTGAGGGACATCACAATTCCTGAAGAAAACTATCCTCTCTCTTTCTCTAATTTTTGAGCTATTTCCCTCTATAATGTTATTTATAGGGTTATTTCCAAGTTAATTGCTTCCAAACTCAAGCCCATTCTTTCTAGATTCATCTCATCATAGAAATTTTCTTTCTTGGAAGGAAGGAAAATTCATGAAGCCATTGGTGTGGCCTAGGATGGATTACACAACATCAAACTCAAAATATGAAGGGGCAGTTATCAAAATTGGCTTATCCAAGGCCTATGACAAAGTAAATTGGATCTACATTAGATTCTTATATACTCATTTGGGTTTCATCCTTGATTTCATTAATTGGGTCATGAGTTGTATAGAATTTATTTCATTCGCAATCAGGGGAAATTTTAGGGGCCAATAGTCGTAGGTGGGCTAATTTTCCATGTTTTTTCCAAAAAAAAGATTCGCCAATTTCCATTTTTTTCTAAAATAATTCGCCCAAATTTTATAGTACACCATTATTTTGCCTTAAAAATCGCCAAAATATTATATTATCTAATATAAAATCATTGAAAATATAAAAATTTCTACAAAAATATCACCAAAAACTTTACAATTTGTATATTAGGGACTAGTAAGATTCACCAAGGTTTATAAACTTTAAGATAAACTTTCATCCTTAAAATTTTCCTTGGAAATTCTGATATACGGTTCAACTTCTCCTTTCTTCTATGCACAAATAGGGTTGTGTCAGGGTTTCTCTCTTTCTCCTCTTCTCTTTTGGTTAGTGGTGGAGGGTTTGAGCAATCTGCTATTGGATGCTAAGAGACAAGGGGTTTTCTATTGATCTCTCATTTTTTCAAATCTAGCTATCACCCATCTATTATTTGTTGATGATATTCCATTTTTTGCAATGGTGATGTCATGGATTTATTGGTTCTTGTGGAGATTCTTTCTCTTTTTGGGCATGCCACTGGAATATTTCTTAATTCCCATAAATATATCTTTCCTCACCATAATATTTCTAATGTTGAGATGCACCATTTGACCCAACTTCTTCCTTACGATTCTAAGCCACTAGAGCAGGGATTAAAATATTTGGGTTTTCAACTCAAATCCAATTGTTACAACAAAGAGGATTAGTCTTGGCTCCCCACTAAGGTGGATAAAAAGATAAACTAATTGTGCCATAGAATGCTTTCTAGAGATATTCATTTGGTTCTCCTAAAATAAGTTTTAGAGGCCATTCAATTTTATTGGGCCTCCTTGGCGTGGCTTTCCGAACATTTCTTAGAATGTATTAGAAGATTGTGCTCTTTCTTTCTTTGGGAAGGTAACCAAGATAAGGGGTTGTTTCTATGGGTCAGATGGAATTCCACTACCAAACCAAAAGCCTTGGGAGGTTTGGGCTTAAATAATTTATTCCATTTCTCATAATCTTTGGGTGCTAAATGTGGTTGGCATATTATTTCAACGAAGATTCTATGGATGTTAGTGTTTTTCAAAAATACGTTGCTCCTAGTTTGTTAGAATACTAGTTAAGAAGGCCAAACAAACTGAGATCAAATATTTCTATCGTATGAAAGGTTGTTCTCAACTATTTTGATATTATTGGAAATGTAATAACATGGTGAGTCATAGATGTGACAAGGTACATCTTGGTATTGATCAATGGCTTGACAGTGGCATGAGTCACTTGTTTCCCCTTAAATTAATAAATCTACTCAGAGATAGAATTTATAGTAAACTTGTTAACATTGTCAACCCAAATATTTCATGTATCTGGAGTCAAGATTTGCTATCCATAGAGGAGCTTGGTTTAGAGGGATAGTATCAAGTCTCGTGGTAGGAGTATTTACAATCTCTTTTTGATGGCCACATTATATTTATTAACAGACCTGGTGAGCTTATTTGGAGTATCACCCCTTCTAGAAGCTACTCTCCAAAGTTTGGTTTCATCTTTGTCATAGAAGCTAGAGTGGATGCAGAGCATAAATGGTGGTGGAAGGTGGTACAAAAAAATAAATTCCACCAAAAATATAAATTATTCATGTGGTGTATGATGATGAGGAAGGTTCACACCTAGGAATTCCTCTATAGAAGGTTCATGTATGGGCTCAGTTGGTGCTTATTATGTAAAAATAATTAGGAAAGTGTGTATAATTTTTTTATGGCTTGTCCTTTATTTAACCAGGTATGCAAGATCTACTGTTCAACATTTTGTCACTCTATTCCTTAGGGAGGGGTGGGCCTAGAATTCTTGATATGCTAAACCCATTAGTCACACTTTTAAAGCTCTTCCTCTTATCATTTTTTGGGGAGTCTAGTTGGCCAAGAACGGGGTGGTTTTTCAAGAAAATATTTTGGTCCCTAGGCACATTGTTGATAAGGTGTCAGCCATCTTATGCCATTACCCATAAGGAAATATGGTCTGCTACCCCTAGAGTGATTACCCTTGAAAGCATCGATTCTTCTAAGTTATGGGATTTCTTTGTGCCTCAATCAATAATGGTTAGATCTGTGGAGGAGGGTCAATTTAATTCCTTTCCCCAAATCATAGTTTCAAATCCAAGATGGGTGTGGGATCTAGGACCAATAATCAAGCTGAACTTCTAGCTTGCAAAGACTTGCTCCTATTTGCAAAGGAAAATGGTTTCTCTATTCTACACATTTTTGGGGATTCCACGCTATCTATAAATTGGCTTAATGACATTATTACTTGTAGGAATATCTATGTTATGCTTATTCTAGAGGATATAAAAGGTATTACTAATACTTTCGCATCTTTCTCTTTCTTACATATATACTGGGAAATTAATCATGTCGTTGATAGATTTTCAGAAGATGGTTTCCTTCTAGAAAAGAATCTTTGAGCTATAATGGAACAAGTGATTGGTCAATCACATGAATATTGCCATCATCCATACATGTATCATATAATGGCTCCAGTCGTTGAGAGTGATTGACACACGTGGACCCATTCATACACACATGCATTCCTTTTTTTATTTTGTTAAACAAATCTCAGTTTTTTAACTAATAGTTTCTACACAAATTCACAAGGATGAGATATATTTTTGTTATACAAAGGAATTGTTCAAGCCCTGATTGATGTTTTATGTACCTCCCAATCCACCCATTCAACATATCTACAATTTTTGGAAGGAATTGCTTTTTTTGTTCTCATATACCTTTGTATTTTATTCTCTCTCATGGCCAGTTCAGTTGTAGTATTGGGATATTTTAGAAGTATCGTCATTTTGTTATGAATGAAATTAAAAGTCTCTCTCTCTCTCTCTCTCTCTCTCTCTCAAGATATTCAAATATAAATCTAACATCTCCTATTTATTTTAAATCTCTCATAATTTTCCAATTAAATTAACTTTATTATAGTGCAATCATATAAATTAAATGGTTGATAAAATTCTATAGATATCAAAACATTTACCTCATTATACATCTCACGTTGCCAAAATTTACAAACAAAAACATAAAATTTAACTAAATTATAACTTTATTTTAAATTATTATTATTAATTATAAAACAAGAAAAAGAATTAATATATGAAATAAACATATATATTTAAAAAAAGTATAACAATAATTTTTTTTTTTAATGGATAAAAGATTGTATTAATAAAAGAAAGAAATTACAAGGCCTCAATACAAATTTTCCAATTACAAATTCAATGAATTTGTAATAAACAATTATGTCATTAAACTACTAGTCAAACAATTCCAACTTTATCAAACTACTAGTCAAATTTTACCTAAATTTCTTCCTACACTCTATTCCAACTTTATCACACTACTAGTCAAATTTTACTTAAGTTTATTCCTACAATCCCACTAGGGACAAAGTAATTTTATATCACTACCCCTCCAACAATCTAATAATTAATATTTCACTTATATAACTCGATAGTTTGATAATTTTTACTTAAATTACTACCAATTTTTTTTAATAATAAAATAGAACTACAAAATCAACATTAACCTTTCACTTCAATCCTCCAATCTAATAAATTTGTAACAAACAAAAAAAATTATTAAACTACCACTCAAATAATCTAATAATTTTGAATGACTTAGTTTCAATTACAAATTCAATGAATTTGTAATAAATAATTATCGTTTTAAACTACTTGTAAAAAAAATCTTAGCTTTATCAAGCCGAGTTGTCTTTAATGGGCCTTTTTGAAAAAAAATTTGATTTATTTTTCCAATCTAATTTGTCTAAAAAGTTTGATGGGTAAACTTTGCACAATCCAAGTGCCGTAGGGGTTTTCTAGTGTGTTGAATCCATATATTCAATAACACTAATCAAAATTTGACCTCAATTTTTTTAACTAAATTCTGGCTAGAAAATCCACCAGAAACTTCAAAAAGTCCTACTAAAAACAACTCTTTATCAAAATACTAGTCAAATTTTACCTAAATTTATTTCTACAATATGAAAGAGAAACACACTGACTTTATTCCACGACCCCTCCAACTATCTAATAATTAATAATTGATTAACCTATTTAATTATATAAATTAATAATTAAAACAATAATATAAATTAAATATTTATTAAATGTATATCTAAATTAAAATATATTAATTAATTAATTAATTAATTAATCCTTTTAATTACAATAAAATTGAATAAAAAATTTTGAGAATTTAAAAATATAAATTTATGTGATCCATAACAGATTGTTAAAAAAACCTTTCCCAAAAATCACATTAAAAATTAGAAAATCAATGAATCTAATGTGATTTTCCAAAAAGCCAAAAAGCTTTCTTAAACAATAAAATTATTTATTAACACAACAAAAAGACCAACTAGTTATTAACTTTGTTTCGTTTCATATTGATTGGATACACAAAATCTAAATACAAAAACCTAATCATCTATAGTAAAAGTCAACTCCATAATGCAAGTCATTGGAGAAGGCAGGAATCATCTACAACCATAGTCGATCGACTATATAATGCAAGTGATTGTTCACGAATATTATGCTCCCAAATGTACATTATTTATTAACTATTGATTTTGTTGTTTAGTTTGTGAGATTTTCAAAGATAACATTAAAAGTTATGTAAATATTTTGGCAACTGGTTCTTGTTCGAGAAGTTTGGAGAATTTATTGTAAATTCAAAAAAGCCAAATATAAAAACAAGATAAAAAGATAATATATCCCATAAATTATTTTTATCTCAGAAACATTAAAATAATTTCTTCATCTACACAAACCTAAACCTAATCATTTACACAAACCTAATCATCTACATTGAAAATCAAGTACATAATGCAAGTCAATCAAGAATCATATAATGCAAGGGCAATATTTTGCTCCCAAAGTGTACATCATCAAATGCATGTTGACATAGATGGTCTGCTAGCTGTTCATTGATGGTCTCATTACTCCCGAAGTGCAAGACAAAAATCAGGAATCCTATAATGCATGTTGAATATTTTGCTCCCAAAGATGGTCAAATGCATGTTGACAAAAATGGTCTGCTCGCTGTTCATTGATGGTCAAATGCATGTTGACAAAAATGGTCTGATCGCTGTTCACCAAACTTCAAAATTTATGAGCCTATTCAGAGCCTAACATCAAGGTCGTCCTTTCAGAGCCTATTTCGTCTTATTCCTTTTCTAATCAGACTCTGGCGATTCCCATATTCACTGTGTGAAGGTATATGCATCACGTGGATCTATCTACACGTTATTTTAGTTTTTTCATCGTTGGGTTCACAACTTTACTCAATTTTCATATTTTTTTAATGACATTTTAGGAGGTAGATATTTATTTCCTGAGGACAAGTATCTCTTGTTATGGCAAATGCAGGCTGACTCATCTTCCTTATTAAAGAAAAATTGGGTGGTGCTTAAGGGGGCAGATTTTCATTCTTGCTAGGGTTTTGGGTGGTTAACCTAAAACTAGCTCTTAGCCAAGCAGAAACAGTTTTAGGGCATACTCCAAACCCTAGAGGCAGATATTCATTATTTGATAAATTTAATTTAAAATTAAGAAAATTGTAATTTTTAAGTTCATGAATTTGTATAATTTAAATGTTTTATGTTTTAGATAGTAAAAATATTTTTACATTTAAAAATGTAATTTAAATAATGATTTTGATTTCAATAATATTGATGATTTAAAAATGCAATTTAAATAATAATGATAGATTGTAGTTGATTAAATTGTAAATATTTTATTGAGGAAGTTGGTTGTTGTGCTGGTATTCCCACAAATTGATTAAATTTTGAGTGATAGTATTTCAAAACTTGAATCATGATTATCATCATTGTATTACCCATTGTTAGGTAGGAAGTGAGAATTATGAGGAAGGGGTTCATTCTTGGACTTCATATTTTTATTTATTAGCTCATTGATAATTGTATTTAATACCATGTATTTGGTGGTTTTGATTGACCACCAAGCATTTTCAATGTAATCCTACCCTTTTGAGGTGCAAGAGCATACCATTCTAATTTGATTTGTGTACTTTCCTTTCTGAAGCTATAAGGGAGTACCATTTAGAGTCAATTTCAAGTTTAATCTATAACAATTAGTTGAATTCCATCTAAATTTGTAGTTTCTATATAGAAATATGTCTTTATTTGTGTATAAACTAGATAGTAATACATATGCAATAAATTGACTTGTCAATTGCATTGCCAAGAACTTCTCCAACTATAATGAATTATTTTGCATTTTAGCCTTCTTGTCCTTTTGAAATTTATATGCATGATGGAGATCAAAACACTAATTCTTCATGTATCCAACTTGATGACAATGTTAATAGATAGTGATGTTGAATTGAAACTAGTGAAGTGGAATCTCCTTAAATGAACCCTACATTATAGAAGTGGATTGGTTTGACATAGTAGGAAATATAAAAGGTAACGTCCTTATTATATCCCAGTTTTATGTGTTTGTTGTCACATATTTCCCAAGGTTTCATGATGTGATTGAAAATATCATACTTGATGTTCTTATATGAGTTCATTATTTTTTTTCTAGCTTTGAAAGAAAATTCAGTTACACCAATACGAGTCTCTCATATTGAATGTTTGTAGACCAAGCTCTCTTTTAATAAAAAAAAATATCTTATAGTCAGGAATCAAAGATGCTAACGTATTATGTTGGGAACCAAGATAATACTAAGATGAGGGGTGGGGAGTTGATGTAAATCAATATTATATAATTTTCAACAAGTATTAAACAAATCAAACATATTGAATCACAAAATGATGCACCAATCACATAAGATATTAAATACGGGATATTGACATGGAAACCCTTAAGGAGAAAACCATAAATCTTCTTTTACTTGTAATGTAAATGCAAGCATCAACTTCAATTTACACTAGCGTTTGTACCAAGGAAAATTTAAGGATGAAAAAATGTTTTAAAGTGTAGAAACATGAGCGAAACTTACTACTCCCTAATATGTAAACTATAAAAATTTTGGCATAATTTTGTAAAAATATTCAAATTTTGAATTATGTTGTATAGTCTATAAAATCTTGGTGAATTTTAAGTAAAATAATTTTATTCTATAAAATTTGGGCGAATCACTTTTAGAGAAAATGGAATTAGCAAATATTTTTTTGGGGAAAATATGGAAAATTAGCCCATCTATGAACTTGCGCCCCTAAAATTTCCCTTGGTTTGTATGAACCAACCTCCTCAAATTTGCAAGCAACAAATTGTTTGAGGCACCAACCCCCACTTGTTTGTAGGCACCAACTTGCTAGAGGAACTAACCCTCTAATCGTTACAGGAACCAACCTGAAAATGACTCTAATCCAATGATATACAAGCACCCGCTTGCTTCAACCACTCAAATCCTTTTTGATACATTTTTAAAATTGGATCTATGGCTCTTTAATTGTAATATCAGATTAACACCAATGTTAATTTTCATATATGCTTCCTTTCTCTTAACTTTCTCCTTTAATTTCTCAGTTGTTCAGATCTACTCCTTTTGCCATACATAGTAGCTTTAGTTCACAACCAAACTACCATCTCTGCCTCTACTAAGCATTCATCTTTCACTAGTAGAATATGATAAATTAGTGACCAGGTGACTAAAAATGTTAGTCACCGCAACTTTTCAAAGTGAAATACTACTAAAAATTAGCAATATTAAGTGAATCAACTAAAAATGACTAACATAAATGACTAATTTAGTCTTTGGCTAAAATATATGACTAGCTAATAAGTAATACAAGTAAAAATGACTAATTTGAGTAACTAAGTATTCATAGATTTGAGTTTATTGATAACATTATTCATAGATTTGAAGATATTTTCCACCTCCTTAAGGATTAGTAGATATTACCCATATGTGTAAACCTCATGTCCCATTTCCCTCTTTATATGAGCATACTTATTTATATTAAGGAGTGCTTAAATAGTCTTTATTAATGCCCTCATGCCAAAATGATCACTCTTTGGGCTTTCAAAATCATTAGATATAGCCTCTACTTAAAGTGACATTCTTTTGCTCAAAAATTAAAATTAAAAATAAAAAAAGAAAATTTAACACCAATATTGGCAACATGCTCAAATAACAAAAAATTAACCTCAATAGTAGCAACCTAAGGTACCATGGACATTGACATTTTCGACTAATCTAAAACTAACCAATTAAAATTACTTTCCCGCTACTCTTTTTCCTTTCCTTTTGAGTGTTGTTTGGTGAGTTGTATGTATGAAGAGGCATCGACATCATCATCATATGTGCTTCAGAAATTGCTTACAACTTAGCGTGGTGAAGCTGATGTTGTACATGATGATCCCACATTGGATAATGGCATCAGTGAGTTGGATGACATCATGGAGGCTGCAGGCATGGTGTTTATCCAACCTAACAAGCAGATACAAATGTTTCAATCTCTTTTGATTATTTGTTTTTTCCAGTTGCTTTCTTTATAAATATTTTTGAATTTGGTATGAATTTATTTGTGATTAATGATTCTAGATTTTGATTTTATGGAGAGTGGATTTAAAAAAAATGAAAATATTGAATCAAATTTGAAGAATTGCATGCCATTTTACCCTCTAATACTAGCCAATTGATATAACTCCTCTTCTACAGAGAATCCAAATTGGGGAAACTTATGTGGTTAATGTAATGTATGTTGTTTGGGTATTTTATTTCCCATTTTCCACGAAATTGCATGGCCATTGGACATGAAGATTTTCAACCACCATTGGGGTGTTGTTGAACTGTTTAGGTTGAAAAAGTGTTAAGTTGTCCACTGGGGTTGTGTTGTGCTCTATCTTGTAGGTCATAGGTATCAAAAACATTAACGTTGGGTGCAAGTCTTGGATTATTTTGGCTCAAATGTGTATACCTCACGAAGAATTTGTTTTCAGTGGTGAAGCTCCTTAGGGTATGTTTCTGCAAGCACTTAGACAATTGTATTAAGAAATCTCTGGCTTCTTAAAATTAGGTCTGCTATAAATGGAATTGAAAGTGTAGATAAAATTTGAAAGGAAGAGTACCTTCTTCCTGTTTTAAGGCCTCTACCAGTTGAACCTTATCATCTGAATGATTGTGAGAAAAATAGGTACAGGCAGTTAAAAAGTGTATAAATGAAACATTGTTTTTTGATCCCTTCTATGGAGACGTAAAATTTTAGTAGGGTTGTTTGTTTAAAATCCCAGATATTCACAACCTTTATTATAATTAGTAAGGGCACAAAATTATTTTCTATTAGCAAAACCCTTCATGGTTGTGTTTCTCTGAACATAAGATGAGACAATTTAGTCGGGTAAACCTATTTTTTTTTTTTATAATGCTTCCTTATACTCTAGTGGTGATCATACACCACCTATCAAGATGTGGGGGATCGTTTACCTTGTTAAGTGTTCATCCAACCTCACATTAACATCCTTGGTGGCTCAACCGATGCAACAACCTCTTTTTTGGAGTGCACTGGCCATTTGAGGAAGTGAACCTGGGTAGGGTCTCTACCCTTGCTCCCTTTATTCCCATTGTGCTTCTAGGCTACACAATTCAAAGGTTTTCTTAATTTTATTTGAATGAGCACTTCCTCCTCGTCTTCCTCGTATAAAGGAGGGTGAAAAACAGTCTCCACTAAAAATCTATGCCTATTCACCTAATGTTATTGAAACTGTCAATTATTAGAGAAGGAAAAATATGGAAAAAAAAAACTTTTCTAGTTTTCTAGTTTTCAGGTTGAATGGACCTAGTATAAAACACATCATTTAGCTACACAAAAGATATATGGTGATCAAGAACACTCTTGTAGACTCCCCCACAGTTTTGATCGTGTAGATGGCTAAAATGAGTCTGGAAATATTCTCGAAGCGTAAACTATGGTCCCCAAAATCAGCTAGGATGATGTTCTGTGTGACTTTCCATTCGCAAAATGTCACACTTAATTATCTGGAATGATATTTAATAGGTCCAACACGAAAATGAAAAACGCCGAATAAACATTACACCATCTTTGGATATTGTCTGTTTTATGTTTATTCAGGAACCACATATTGCAATTTTAGTTTCTTAGTCATTCAGTGGAGTCCAATGAAAACAGTTAAGTTAATGTCCATGCTTTTTTGATGCATGTGCACAACAGT
This sequence comes from Pinus albicaulis, assembly GCA_034641835.2. Taxonomy (NCBI): domain Eukaryota; kingdom Viridiplantae; phylum Streptophyta; class Pinopsida; order Pinales; family Pinaceae; genus Pinus; species Pinus albicaulis. The sequence continues at coordinate 1,351,851,132 of CM076579.1, forward strand.
GCAAGCAACATGCAACAATGAAAATAAAATGGATTATCCATGTTTGGCCGACACTGGAAGCATGCAAAAGTGAATTATGACCAAAGGTTTACACAAGAATCAAAGTTTAGTTTTTTACCATATCTATAGGTATATTCTAATTCCAAATATTAAAAATTATTCTATTAGTATATTCTTGTTGCAACATTAAAAATTCTGCAAAAAAATTGTGGGAGGTGGCATCCATCTACCTGGTCCTAAAAATGTGTGAAGCTTTCAGTTAAGCTGACGGTAATTTCTCTTATGACAAGAGAGGTGGCACCAGTAATAGAAGAATCAATTTATCTATGTGCTTTTCTGTCAAATCGATCATGTGAAGGTTCTCAATTATAGCTTTTGTTACATAAACTAGAAGCAATTATGTTATTACTGGCTCTTCTCTCCCGATAGCCTTGGTCATGAATGTTGTATAATATTTTTGTGATTACTACCAACATACTCATTACATCATGTCTTTGAAGAGAATTTGTGTTTTTCGATGACCATGAACAAGGGGTTGATGACCATTTATATATGTGTGATACAATAGGAAATTACTACTAGAAGTTAGTCATCACATGAACATGTCTTTGAAGATAATTTGTGTCTGTTGATAGGCATGAACCAGGGGGTGATGACCATTCATATATTTGTGATACAATAAAAAATAACTTACTAGAACTTGAATGAAATTTCACTGAAGGAATTGTCACACCAATACATTTGGCAATGGATCCTGACATTATCTCCAACTGCTATGCTCCAAATATTAGATTAGACCTAAACAAAAAAGTGGGTCTCAATGGCCATTGCACACAAATATTTATGAATTTCCAAAAAATCAGCCAAATAAGATGGATTTCCCTCAAATTCCCATTTTAACACGACTGTTATTAGAATGTCCTACCTGGCAAGCTATAGGGGCATGGCCATGGGAATCTCATACTTTAGAGAACTTGAACTGCTAAGCCATTCTTTTTTCAATACAAACTAGTGTATTGAACTCCCAAGGAAGTGCTTTGTAATCCTTCACTGATATTGATATATTGATATTTTTATAGTAAATCATTTTCTCTCATTCATTTTCTATATTGATATTTGTGTAGTAAAGAATTTACTCCTAATGGTGCAGCGAATTTGGTTTCAAAGGATTCATCACCATTGTTGTGAAACCAACTCCAAAAATAGAAGAAAAGAGAGATCAACGCCTTAGAAATCAGCCACTTCGAGGGGGAAACCTCCAATACATTACATAAAAGAACAATTCTTGGATGATACAAATGATAAAACCTACTTTCTATATATAGGAGTCCATGGGGCCACAATCTAATCCTAGCCGACCTAACAATAATAATGTAAGGGAACAATAATAACAATATGGGGGTTACAGGGGTACAACAATAACAATAAGGGGGCTACACTAACAACAATAAGGGGACACACTAGTATTATAGGGACCTAACATGCCCCTCTCCTTCAAACAAGTGTTGCCCTCAACGCTTGATTGTTTTTGGATGATTCTGTATAAAATTCTCATCCTCCCATGTGGAACCTTCAAATGGTAAGTTCTTTCACTTGCCGAGATACTCTGAAATTGATTGATTTGGTATTTGTTGAGTTCTTGTTTCTGTGACTGCTTCAGAACTTCTTTCGCTGCGATGTTGATCTTCCTGTTGTTTCATTCGATTCTGCACCAAAGTTAGGTTATCCTTTGAGAGTTTGAGAACTTTTTGTTGATGATCGATGTAATATTCCATAATTTTATCATCCATACTAGCTTTCATTTGATCCTTCAAAACCATCCAACTTAGCCGCCATTTTTTCTTTTAAACCATCTATGTCATCTTTGATTGCTCTTTGTAAGATCGAAATTTGTTGCACTTGGTACCATAATTTTGAAATCTCATACTGCAATTCTTCTTCTTCATGCGTCATAGTATATATTTCTGAGAGCTTGATGGGTGTGGAATTATTTTTTGGAGGCATTACATAACTCAATTCTGATATCTATGCTTCAATATGCCCTTGTAATCACTTCAAAAAAATACACACCTTTTTCTAGCTTTTGAGGAGCTCGATATTGAAACTGAATTATCTCTATGATTTGGAATCTTCAATATCTGAAATTTGGCCCTGTAGTAGCCCTCTGAATCTTATTTTGAATGCCACAGGTATGACCTGATTTGGATTATTCAAGGCAAATTTATGCCAAATCTCCGACAATGACCTAATTATGGTTTGGTTCAGTAAAGCGACCTTGTATGGCATGTCATGTGTCATTATTTCCTCTTTTGGCTCTGAAATTGATACAGAGGAAACTACAATCCGTGTACTTGTGGCCACCTTTTACAGTATTCCAATCCAATGCTCAAAGAGATAATTATGACAATTTTCCCATGGTCACCTCTTTGAGATGAAATTTGAGAGCCTAACAAATCCCTAACTTCCAAAGATCATATCTCCAAAAATATTGCGAACCAAGATCGGAAATTTTTACAGGAGGTTCCTCACGATTTCAGCTTCGCACTGTATATATTTCAGCTTCTGAAACTTTGTATAAAAAATGTTATAGTGAAAATTCCACGGACCTATTTTAGCTGAAATTTGAGAGCCTGAAAAAACCCTAACTTCCCCATATCATATCTCTAAAAATATTGTGAACCAAGATCTGAAATTTTTATAGGAGGTTCCTCCAGATTTTGGCTTCGCACTATATAAATTTTATCTTCTAAACCTTTTTAGAAAAAAATTTATTGCAAAAAATCCACGATGACCTATTTGGAGCAGCGAAACCCTAGAATCAAAAGCTCTGATACCAAATGTTATGAAATTAGCTCCAAAAATAGAAGAAAAGAGAGATCAATGCCTTAGAAATTAGCCACTTCTAGGGGGGATCTCCAATACATTACATAAATGAATAATTCCTTGATGATACAAATGAAAAAACCTACTTTCTATATATAGGAGTCCACGGGGCCACAATATAATCCTAGCTGACCTAACAATAATAATGTAAGGGAACAAAATAACAATATGGGGGTTACAAGGGTACAACGATAACAATAAGGGGGCTACACTAACAACAATAAGGGGACACACTAGTATTATAGGGACCTAACAACCATACAATGTAATAGCAATGGGAATTTAGGACTGTAGCATCACTATGTGGACCACATCCATTCCACGCCCTATTTTTATTTTTGATAAGTTTTAGAGCCATTAGATGAAAATGATAATTGGTTTTATGCCCCAATCCAGCTATAAAGTTAATGATATGAGATTCACTATATAAAACAGTTCTCCCTACTCCATAGAACTAAGGGTCATCATCAAAATATGCCCATGCACCATCCTTACCCACTTCTACAACAATCTACCTAAGAGGCTTAGGTATTGTCCTGTGAGGAAAACTCTTTTAAATAATTGAGACCACATCAAATATGAAAAGCACATTGAATGGGAAGAATTTTCCTATATTTAAATAAGTCGACATTCCTAGCTTGCTAAATACCCAAGCTAGGATCCAGGGAAGTAATTTGTAATCCTTCACTGAAGAGTTATGAAACCAACCTCTTAGACCATTTTCAACTGTGCCACCAATTCATACATTTTTCAACCTAGTCAAATGTTTAATCTCCTTCTAAACTTGCATAGTGTAGTTAAAATCCATGAAAATATGTTTAATGGTATTTACACATACATTGCATAAATTGAACCTATCGAGACTTGCTTTATTCATTCTCAAAAGATTATACAAAGTCAAGTCTTTTTCTTTAGTGCAAACCACACAAAATTAAATCCTTTGAGGGATATTTCAATATAAAAACTCTCCTCCACCACCACACATGATTCCTCTTCTCCCCATCTAAACTAATAGCAATATATCTAGCTTTTGGGGTATAAACCCCAGAGGGGTTATTTGACCATATGAGCTTGTCTATCTTCTTATTCAATCTAACATGGCTAGACTTGAGTCTTTCCATAAAAATTCCCTAGGAATGAGCCTCTTCACCTATAAAATCTAAGAAAATCCACCTTTGATCTCCAAATAGAAGTAAGATTAGGAACTACAATCTGAGAAATGTTAAAGTATCATGTCCCTCAATGAAATAATCATATGATCTGGAAGCACAAACTCCATACCACTCCCAACCCATGGATCCTCCACCAACCTAACACAAGCCTTGTTCCCCACCTTTTACACAAAACCATCCCCAATTAATTAGAAATCCAAAACAATTGCTTCCCAAATACCACAAACATTGTGTAAGATTTTTTGAGTCTTTCTAATTCAGTATTCAACAAATAATGCATTTTTTATAAACGACTTGACACCATAGAACTTTTCTTAAATAATCTTGCAAACACTTTTAGCTACTACAACTTTGGAAAAGAAAAAAAAATGAGTCTGTAATCACATACAGCTTTGGGAATAGCTAATTCTTGCCACTTTACCCATAGGATACCCCTCTTCTTCCTGCACCCAGACCAAAGAACCTAAAGATTAATCTCCTCGGCTACTTCAAAATCATGTTTGGAATCTTGGAGAATGAAAAACCCAATTGAGAAATGAGGGTTGATGGAACACAATACGTAGGTTACAAAAATAGAAACTATTTTGGTGGGTATATGCATATACCACTACAACGATGATACAAATAGTGTTTACCACTATTCCTACTTAGTAATTTAAACTTAATAGCACTTACAGAAAATGAAAAAGGGTAGTATGTAATGATAGTTGATTATCTCTTCAATATTTTGTGTTAAAATCAATGAACTAAAAAATTTATACCTTCTGTGCGATATGCCACAAAACCTTAAAGCCTGACAAGAGGTTCACTACAGATGTTTCCAAAATTTTTACCATGGAGTCAAATTGTGAGTTACTAATCTCGACGATATCTTGATAAAATGGTTGATTCAAAAATCCATTGCATAATATGTTTAGTGTAGTTAAAATTTTAAGTACAACCATTAAACATAATAGGAGGTAGCGTATGATTTCTCATTACATCCCTTCCAGCATGGGAATGCAATTTCAAGTTTCTGAGAAAATAATCTAGAAGACTGCATCCTTGTGGCACAAATTTTTTCTTTATTGTAACAAAGCACCTATGATACAGCCATGGTCAGTGTCAACAACTTTGATGACTGATTATAATCTATTTTTGAAAGAAAACTAGATATGATATTACACAATAGTTCCCTCAATTATGAAATTGAAAGTTATAGTATATTTTTTGATCGTAAGTTATTGGCAAGACTAATAACATATATTTTCAATAGGTTAAATTGTATTAAATAAAATTTGTACAATGGTAGCACCAAGTGTTTCTAATAGAAACTCAATATACTTCTAACATGTTTTGTTGTAGGATTTTTATATACTTTTAAACAAATTTAATTGTGTTATGATTTAGTACATGTTTCACGTAGATTGATTGGTATTTTATGCAATTTTTATTGTGTAGAAGCTTGTAAGATATTAGTGTTGAATATTTTACTGATTGTAGAGGTTGTCTTCTGAAATAGAGGCCCTTAGCTCAAGAAAAAGAGGAAAAGGTTGAAGGAAATAGATCATTTCAAGTTAGAGAATACGAAGCAACATTGGCATACTATGAAAATGCACTAGAAATTTCTCTAGAGGATCCCAAGGCCAACAAAGTATGTTCAATGTGTTTTACCAATCATGTCGTTTGCTGCTACAAACTGGTATGTTGTGTTGATAGCATGTCTTGTTATCTTTCTCCTTACATAACAAATTTTTATTTTCATACCAAAGAAACAGAGAGTGTTGTTATTTAAGACCACATTCGATGCCATAGAGATATTTTCTAGTGCAACTAGTTCCTATGAAAATACATTTAAGCATAATCACATTAATAAGACATGGATCTTTGTGTATTCAGATGCACTGGTCTTTAATGATGAAATTTTATTTAATAATCTCTTGTTGGTTGTGTGCCATAATTTCGAGCCTAGGTAGAACTTGTAATTTATTGTTATGTTGGTACCATGTTGGGGGGTTTTGATGGGAGAGAATTTTTTTTATTTTTTTACATTGTAAAACACTTTAATGGAGTGCACCCGTTTTGGCACACATTTTGAGGTGGATCAAACTATTTTATTATTATTTTCTCGAGTGGAGGGACCATCCCCTTAATATTGTAGTTTGTTTTGCTACATGTGGATTTATGTCACGGTGGATGCTATTTTTTGTGTTCATACATGGGAAGTTGTGGTGGGAGAAGTGACGAGGGCACCCTTAATGGTCATATTTGATACTTGATTGACCTTGTTTGAATGCCTCCTTCTTGTTCACATGTGTGAGGAGCTTGGCATGCCTCCCTAGGGTGCACTCATGAGGAGTTGGTTTATCATTCAATATTTTATTATTGTTGACTCCTTTGCACATTCCGTAGTATTATAAATCCTACTTAGGGATATCCTCATTTTGGATAAGGGCCAACCTAAATAGAGAGGACAAGTTATTGAGGTGGAAGTGAGTAGCTTTCTTGAGTTACACAAATTACCTGACACCTTGGTGCTTGGTAATTTACACTCTTGTGGGTGCTATTTTGTGTAGTAATGGATCGAATTGATTCATGGTTTTAAATACTTATAAGAAAAATATATTAACTTATTGCTAAAAAGCACACATAAGGGGCTGAAATAGTCAATAGTAAAGAATACAGGTTGCATCATTTATCTACCCAATTGTTTAAGACTAATAGGGAAACATCCCTAGAAATGGAAATATTTTTCTCATAAATGCTTAACGCAATTATAACGCAGTAGCTACTAAGAGAAAGTTACCCTTGAATTCCTATTTAGTAAAGTCATCTTTTATACTTTCTATTAAAAAATAAACTTGCATTATAAATTAGGGCCAAGTTTTTAAAATACTCGTATCCTCCAAGGGATTTGGGTTCCAGGTTATTTTCAGGTAATTGGGTCTTTTGGGACTTGGAATTCTGCTTTGGTTTTGCCAAAATAAAATATTTGTTTGAAAATAATATTAACCAATTTACCTTATAGTATTTTTTCCTTAGTTCCCCACTAAATTTTTTCCCCATTGCAACCTATGTGGAAATTCCATCCATAAGTTATCTTGAGGATGATAGAGGACAAAAAACAAAGTTGTTGAACCAACTGGTATCTTCTAGGGGCTTGTCCTTTTCCAAAATCTTAACAAAGAACATATTAATTATGTGTGGGATTCTCTATCGATTGTCTCCACCCTTTAAAGTGTCTCAATACAACAACTTTGTGTGTGGACGACGAGGATTATGCTACTTTTATAAACCTTTGAGGATTTGGCATGATGTAAGTTACAAAAAAAATAAAAAATTTGGGAGGCTTATTTACTAGCGAATGAAGGAATTATATTTGGCTAAAGGGTTTATAAGGACTAAATGGTGGTAGAGGCGTAAATTTATCCTTCCACTTCCATGAATTCATTGGGTAATCTTAGTAGATGGAAGAGACAAAGTGGGTGTTTATATCCATTACTAATAACATTAGAGTTAGCACACAACCCTATGAGGATAAAAAAGAAATGTTCCCATGATTAAATCATGTCATGACCATGATAAGACATGGAAAAACTAAAAAAGAGACATCCATAACCAATTCTAGTATCCCTGTTGTTCCATCCATTAAGGTGCATTAGATGACTTCCCTAGATCGAGATCAACATTTCCCTCAAATCCACTTAGCAGTACCTAAGTCTTCCCATATGGAGGTCTAACACCATTTTGATGGTAGAAGGTTTCTTAGAGGACTTGTCCACATGGATTTAGATTGTGAGGGTAAATCTCCAGTAAAGAGTTCACACTAAAGGGTTTATGGAAAAATTTATACATAAATCACCAGGCTTATCGCTCCTCGAGCATTATTCTTACTAAATTTTCCTTTTCTCGGGGCTTGTATATATTATTCTATTGGAGGATCCAATGGCTATGAACACTTAACTAACATGCTTATTTGGACAATGGGAAAAGGGAAGATAGAGGCCCTTCGGTATATATTCTTTATTTTATTGTTTCATTAAGCGGGAAAAATATAGCAGACTATGTCCATCACGTAAAATCCATTCGGTTGTGTTACAGTTATCAACTAAAAACAACCATCAGGAAGTGGCCTTTAGATAGATAGACTCAAAAATATGGATGGGGCGGAGGACAACAAATAAAATTGTTGAACTTGCTACTATCTTCTAGGGGCTTTTCCTTTTCCAAAAGCTTAACAAAAAGTAGATTAATTATGTGTGGGATTCTCTACTAATTGTATCCACCCTTTAGAGTGTCTTAGTAAGACAAATTTGTGTGTGGACGATGAGGATTATGCTACTTTTATAATCCTTTGACGGTTTAGCATGGTTCAAGTTACAAAAAAAACCAAAATTAGGAGGCTTATTTACTAGCGAATGAAGGAATTATGTCTGAGTAAAGGATTTATAAGGATTGAGTTACAATGGTAGAGGTGGAAATTTATCCTTCTAGTTCCATGAATTCATTAGGAAATCTTAGTAGATGGAAGACATAGAGAGGGTTTTTACACCCATTACTAAGAAAATTAGAGGGATCACACAACCCTATGAGGATAAAAAGGAAATTTTCCCATGATCGCGATGTGCCATGACCATGACAAGACATGGGAAAAATAAAGAAGAGACGTCCATAACCAATAGTCTCCATGTTGTTCTATCCATTAAGGCGTGTTATATGATTGGCCCAGATCATGATCAACATTTCCCTCAAAACCACTTAGCAGTACCTAAGTCTTCCTAGATGGAGCTCCAACACCATTTTGATTGCAGAAGGTTTCTTAGAAGACTTGTCCCCGTGGATTTAGATTGTGAGGGTCACTATCCATTAAAGAGTGCACACTAAAGGGTTGATGGAAAAAATTATATATATATCACCACCTTATTCCTCCCCGAGCATTACTGTCGTTGAATATTCCTTTTCTCGAGGCTTGTATATATTATTCTATTGGACGAACCAATGGTTGTGAACAGTTAACTAACATGCTTAGTTGGACAATGGGAAAAGGAAATATAGAGGCCCTTTGGTATAAACTCTTCAGTATATTGTTTCATTAAGTGGGAAAAATACAACAGACTATGTCCATCATGCAAAATCCTTTCAGTTGTGTTAGGTTTATTGTTAGTATGAATCCTTTGTCGAAGTGTACGAAAAAGGACCACTTTAGCTACGCATAACTAATAGCCCTAACAACAAAAGTGGCTGCCAATATCTTCAGATCTGCAGTTAGTTTATTAAGAAAAGAGCTGCAAAAAACCAGATCTATGCATAGAAAGACATTAAGCAGTAAAAAGAAGAGTTTGCTCCATATAACAATAGACAAGACAAGAACAATTTTGAAAGAATTTTTTGTATTAAGGGGCACCTGGGAGGAAAACAAGAAGGTGTATCCAATTCTCCTCAATGGGATGGGTTCTTGGAAGTCAGACACTTGAATCTAAGATTTATCTCTCTTGTTGGTGTAGAAAACCCCACAAAGAATGGAACTCAAGGAGCTCACACGGCAAATGGCGAGGAAAATGGTGACCAAGTATAGATCCAGAGTGATCTAATGCAATGGAGGTGACTAATGAATGGGGAAAACCCTTCTATTTATAACAAAATATTAGGGCAGTCTAGAACTCAGTGCATGAATAAAATATTATTAATCGAATTCTAGAACCATCCTTTAGGAATATTTTATTATATTTGTTGGAGGAAAAAGGATTTTTGACTTGGGTCAATTCCTTTATTTATAAATAATAAATAAATAAATGATTTATTTATTATTTTAGGGAAATGATGGGAATATAATTAAATAAATAATGGTTTATTTAACTATTTAAGGAAGTGGTTGAAAGATAATTAAATAAATAGTGATTTATTTAATTATTTGTGGGTGATTTAGTCAAATTTAACAAGGAATAGTATTTAAATAAGGTTTAAATAATTATTCCTAAAAAATAATAAGATAAATAATTATTTATCTAATTAATTTCCCAACAGTTTTGGAGTTAAGCTTGTATTTTGGGAATAATAATTAAATTAGCGGTTTAATTAATTATTCCATGAGGAAAATCAAACAAATATAGGTTTGTTTAATATTTCCTTTTGGTGTTTCCTGTTTTAACATAGTGAAAGCAGTTTTACTTAGGGTAAAACTGGTCTTACATGGTGTACTTGGGTCCATCTAATGATAATAGGTTAGATTACCAAAAAATGGTGTAACAGATATCAACTGAAAACAACCATAAGGTGGATGGCGAAGAGGACAACAAACAAAATTGTTGAACCTACTGCTATCTTGTAGGGGCTTGTCCTTTTCCAAAATCTTAACAAAAAGCATATTAATTATGTGTGGTATTTCTACCAATTGTCTCCACCCTTTAAAGTGTCTCAGTAAGAAAAATTTGTGTGTGGACGATGAGGATCATGTTGCTTTTATAATCATTTGAGGTTTTAGCATGATGCAAGTTACAAAATTATAAAATTGGAAGGCTTATTTACTAGCGAATGAAGGAATTCTATATGGGTAAAGGATTTATAAGGATTGAATGGTGGTAGAGGCATAAATTTATCCTCCCACTTCCATGAATTCATTGGGAAATCTTAGTATATGGAAGATACAAAGTGGGTGTTTACACCCCTTACTAAGAACATTAGAGGGAGCACACAACCATATGAGGATAAAAACAAAATTTCCCATGATTACATCGTGTCATGACCATGATAATACATGGGAAAACTAAAGAAGAGACATCCATAACCAATTATATTCTCCTTGTTTTCCATCCATTAAGCTGTGTTAGATGACTTTCCCAGATTGTGATAAAAATTTCCCTCAAATCCACTTAGCAGTACCTAAGTCTTCCCAAATGGAGGTCTAGCACCATTTTGATGGAAAAAGGTTTCTTAGAGGACTTGTCCCCATGGATTTATATTGTGAGGGTAATTATCCATTAAAGAGTGCACACTAAAGGGTTGATGGAAAATTTATATATAAATCACCACCTTATCCTTCCTTGAGCATTATTCTCACTAAATATTCCTTTGCTCGAGGCTTGTATATACTGCTTTATTGGAGGAACCAATGGCTCTGAATAGTTAACTAACATGCTTAGTTGGAAAATGTGAAAAAGGAAGCCATAGGCCCTTTGGTATAGACTCTTCAGTATATTGTTTCATTAAGTGGGAAAAATATAGCGACTATGTCCATCACGTAAAATTCTTTCAGGTGTGTTACAGTTATCAACTGAAAACAACCATTAGGTGGCAACCTTTATATAGATAAACTCAAAAATATGGATGGGGTTGTTACACAGAATTTTGTCACTGTTCCTGCAATCCCCATCCCACACATTGGAGGGTCATTTCTGTGACTTCTGAAAAGTGTCATGCCTTGTAAAGACCTTCATTTCATCCCTCTACATGAAGGTAACATTTCTCTTGGTGACATTTTCCTGAACAAAACATCAAAAATCCCTATTTTTGCCCTGGCGCGAGTAGCCAGTTCTACCCTCACACTGATGTGGAAGATTAACACTAGGGCCTGTGCCACCTGGCGCTCTATCCCAGTGTAATGCCCACGCCAAGCTATTTTGGGAATGTTTTTTCTTAAATAGAGGTGGCAGTTCCATTCCAACCACCTCCGGGATGAGTCATTGGGAGTGGTTGAACTGAAACAACCACGGACTCCTTCCTTTAGCTAGTAGTTTCCACCTCCCTTGGAACACTCCTAAAGGATAGGCCTCCCTTCCACCTTTGTAGGGCTCCCAACCTCCTCCTTTTCCTCTATATAAACAAGCCTTCTCCCTTTATGAAAACTCGCTGAACAAAGAGAATTATACAGCTGAAAAAAGAGAATTATACAGCTGAAGTGCTGAACTTGGAGAAATGAGTTATAGCTGAATAATTCAGTTATTGAGAAGGTAGATCAAGAAGGAACTCCATCAAGAGGTCCCTTATCCCATCCGAATTCCCAGATGAGCTTTGAGACGTGCTTCACCTGAGCCCCGCTAGAGGAGACCGCAACGTTAGAGCATGGTTGTGTCTCTTCTTTCTACCTATTAATATAGGTGACTATTGTTTGGTTCCCATCTTGTATTTTGTCTTTATCGAATGTAATATGCTAGTCTTCTCTGACTGAATAGTAGTTTTTGGATGCAATTAGTATGTGGTATGTGGTTATCGTTTTCTTATCTCTGTGCAGGTGTCTAAATGTGATAAGCGGAGGGGTTGTGACTTGCCTTCAATCAAAAGCGAGAGGTCTCATCATCACTACAATTGTAATCAACAGCTTTGTACCACAGGTAGGCCATCTTATTGCATCCTCTTTCATTCAAATATCTAGGAACCTACTCTCTAGCATGATTCCTTGTTACTAGACCCACCCTAGGGCTAGAGGGATTGTCTCTGTCCGCAGAGAGGATTTACCTACATAACAAGTTGGTGACTCCACTGGGGATCAGTGTGAGTTTGTCTTTGATCTTGTTGGGTCATTTTTTGGGTTTTTTGTCTTGTTGTTTACCTTTCTGGTTGTTTAACTGTGTTTCAAACCCTTGTTCAGCCCCAGAGTGTCAAGATTGACCTCTGCTCTGTAGATTTTTTTCCCTTTTCCTTGTTTAACTGGCTTAGCACGTTTTTTCCTTGAATAGTCGTGCCGATTAGCGTAGGTTGATTTTGTAGCGCTTGTGCCATCCCCTGTTTGGCGCTAAATACCACTTCACAGTCGTGCCGGCCACTGTAGGTTTTTGGGTGTTAGCTTTTCCATGAGTTTTTGGTCAGTTGTCTTTGTTTCTGGGTTATTTTTAAGAGTAATTGAAGTGTTTTGGACTGTATTTGATTGCTAGAGGCTTGTTTTCCTCAGTTGTTTGTTCATTTCTTATCAGTGTAGCTTGAGGTCTTAGGGTTTCTGAGTGCCTTGGTGCACTGAGCCTTCTGTTTAGAGATCAAGTTTCTTGATATTTGTCAATTTCATTCCCTGTTTAATTGCTCTTGGTCTCTTTGATCCTATTGAGTACGTTCATTGGTTGAATGATAATTTCCTTTCTCGTTTTGATTCTTCTTCCTCTTACTCCAAGCACTGATTACATTGCTTGTATGGGTCATTTTGGATATTTCTCTTTGATTTGAAAAGTTTGTAGCATTAGTTTGGGTATTGCTGTGTTTGTTTCATATTGCTGGAGTCATTCCACTTCAACTTTTACATTCGCTCTCTCCAACTAGTGTTTGGTTTTGTTTTTCATGTTATTTAGTGCATTGTTTACTCTATTGCATTGAAAAACCAAAATATTGCATTCTTTTTGCTTTGAAAATGAAACATTCCCTCGCTTACTTTACATTGTATAGGCTAGGAAAAAGTTTTTGTTTTATGTAGATTGCATTAGATGCATTAGTGGATGTTTTCACATGATTTCATTATTTGCTATTGCTTGAAAGTTTTCTTTCCTTCTCGTAGATAGATTTCATTGAACAAAAATGGTATCCTTCTGCATATAGTTTTGCATTTAGGAAGATTTCAGATCTAACATACGTTAAGGCCTGGAAATTGAAACCTAATCCAAGATCAATGTTAAAATTTATTTCGATTAACCTAAGGAAACATTGAAACCTAACGGAATATTCTAGTGGTCTAAGTTAGAGACGTGTTCCGGTGTCTTAAAACCTGGTAGTTGTCGCTCGCCATCTAGCTCCAGACAGCGCTAGTACGAACTTGTGCTCCCTGTATCATTGATTATATAAAGGGAGACCCTTCTAGGTTGTAATCCTTTTATCCATAGGAAGCCGAGTCTGCCGCCCTGTAACCATGATACACTGAACACAGCATTCGGGGAGACTACCTACATGTACGTTAAGTCCTTGGTCATTTCTCTTTCATTTGATCACCAAGATGTATATGGCAGTTCACGGAAACCTGGCATACCCTCTTGCTTAGAATACCTGAGCAGTCATTTTTTATCTTTACTGACTCCTTAAATTTGAAAATATCATCGAGCATTTATCCTTTCATGCTCGTTCAAAATTGAAAGTGAATAGAGTCATCTTTTTCCTGTTTCTTGACTCGTAAAACATGAAACAGTAAAGTTTGGTTTTAGTGTCATAAAATAAACTACCCACGATCACATGCCCATTAAAATTTTTAGTACTTGGCTTGTTTTTGTTTTCCTTGGTTTCTTGAGTCTTTGCTCGGATCTATCTTTTTCCTTCTTGTTGTGAAGCACTCACGGTGGCGGAACCACCAGTTTCGTCATCCTCACTCCCTTCTAGAGGTAGTCCTTTACCGGAAAGTTCATTTGAAACTCCTCAATCCTCTAGGTCCGCCGAGCTTCAATAGCCTATTCTCCCGTCGATCTTACCCCTTGCTACCCGGTCTCCCGCTGACGATCCAGTTGAGTTCAATTGGCCTCCCTCGGGTGCTTGGTCTCGTTTTTGGGATGAGGAAGAATTCCCTCCTCATACGTCGGGATCGCCATTTTTAGCTGTTGTTATACCTCCTAATCCCTGTAGTCTTTTCGAGGATCTTACAGAGGAGTCAGACATGGACACATCAGGTCCTATTGGCAGTGATGGAATTTCTGTTTCTACTGAAGAATATCAAATTTTCCCTGAAAACACCCCTCATGTGTCTGCTCAATCTTCACCATCGGTGTCACTTCTAGCCGGATATAGGTCTCTAGGTCAGATTATTGCTGGTGTTGCATCCATGGCAGCATCTACTCCATTTAGGAGTCCAGTCCTTCCATCATTAGGATTGTCATCGACGACACCTACTTTGTCGCTTTCAGTTACATATGTCCCAGTGAAACCTACTATCTGCACGGCTGGGTCTAACCCGGTCACTCAGTCACCAGCAGCCTTAACTGAGATACTTGGTGGCCTTGATTTTGAAGAGTATCTATTAGCTGTTCATCAACATAACTCTCAAGTTTCTCAGCAGCCTCATGCTCCTGTTAACACGCCACACCATGATGACGAATATGGTAATCCTGTATATTTGCCTTATCTTACTCCTCATCACTATGATGTCGTCGGTACCCCCATCTATGCGTTTCCTACTCCCCATCATTATGATGAGTGTGGTGTTCTTGTTTATGATACTATGAAATTGTTCCTAAAATTGGGATGACATATCAGGTGCAACCTCCTGGCCCATAAGGAAAACCCTTTCACGGACAACCTTTGATTCAGTCAGGGCTTGCATTATGTCCTCAGGGACAACCTTACAGTCCAAAAGGCCAACCTTTACAAGTTCAGCCTATGGTCGAATAGGGGCAACCCTAGGGGCCTTCCTGTCAACCTTTATATCAACCAGGACCTTCTTACGGTCTTGGGGGGAAAATATATTCATCGCAAGGAAAACCCTTTGTACAACAACTGGGATCATATACTCAAACTGGTTCGAACGTTGGGCAACAAGGAAAACCCTCTAGTCCTCCTCTGGGACAACCTGGTTCATCACAACCATCAAGCCAACCTGCTTCACAGGGGCAACCTGGTGGCTCTCAGCATCCAAGCCAACCTGCTCAACCGACACAAAAACCTACTCAATCTGCTCAACAACAATTTTACTCTGCTTCACAGCAGGGTCCTACTCTACTTCCTTACTCATTTTCAGTTATCGGTTCATTATGAAGCTGGGAAGCATCTCCTCACCTCCTTGAAATAGGTCCGGGCTACTCATATCTCAGACCATATTCATGAATGGAGACGTCATCATCGCTTGCTCAAATTTGAAATTCTTGATCAGCTTCTTACTCACTCGTTCACTACCTTCTTTGTCAATCAAATTGCTAAAGACATATCCATGGGGGCATGTGCAACCGAGGAACAGGCCATTGCTCGTGCCCAATACCTTGATCTCATGTACTCTCAATCGGGCATATTGTATGATATTTTGACTGATGCCCCTTGACTTGGAACTTCTAAAGCACCGATGACCCCATCCGTCGATGGTATTATTGGTTTTGTGTCTCAAACTTCGCGTAAGTATTCTTCTTCCAACCTTGGGAAGAAATATTGCTCCTCAATCTACCTTGAATCCTGATAAAACCTCGGAGGTCAATACCATTCAGGCCAATCCTGCAGATAAGACTTCTAAAGGAAAAAAGAAGGGTAAAGGAAAACCCAAGGCCAATGCCCCGAAACCAGATTTGTCCAAATCTCGTGCTGATGATGGTTCGCAGCGTAAGCCGAAGTATTCCTGTCTGATTTGTGATGAAGAGCACTACACCAAGGACTGTCCTCGACGGGCCTAAGTGAGTAGATTTTTCAAGGGCACTCAGGGTACTCCTATTGTTCTTAAAGAACCTTTTCCGTCTTAGCCAACCCAGATGGTCGAGCAGCCTCAGTCATCTTCTCCATTTGTCTCTCAAGTGTTCATGTTGAATGGTTCTACATTTGTTTCTATCGCTACTCAGTCGAAAGATTATACTGGATTGCGTCAGGCAACGAGGAAGGAGATCGCTAATGGTCCTCCTCACCCAACCTGTTTCCGACCCTCTTGAGATTGAAAGGCCCAGTGCTAAACCCGTTGTGTGACCACCTTCCAAAGATGTTCTCTGGAAGTCTTATTATAATCCCAACGCCTGTGCTGCTCAACATTACAATATTGTTGAATATTTTTCACAGGCATCGTCTACGATGTTCACGTTAGAAGTAATTCAGAGTTTTCCATCTCAGTGGAAAGCTTTATTATTTGTGATCGACGAGGTTGATCCTGTTGATACTAGCCTTCTCACTTTTGATCTAGAGAATTTCTTCCCACGACTTCCGCATGAATTGCACTCATTATACAAGTTGTTATTAATGGTCTCAACATCCATCGAGCCATTGTGGACGAAGCTGCATCAACCTGTGTCATGTCCACTTCGTGCTGGAAGGCCATTTGCTCTCTGGCCCTGAATTCCTCACCAAATGCCCTTAAAGCATTTGATGGAAGGGAATCAAAACCTTTGGGTGTTCTTGCAAGTTTTCCGATTACCTTTAAAGGGAAGACAGTCAATGTTGAAGTAGAAGTAGTTGATGCCAAACTCAATTACAATCTGTTACTCGGTCGCAGTTGGACTCATGCTATGCTTTGTGTTCCGTCCACCCTCTTCTATGTTTTGAAATTTCCACATAAGGGCAAGATTTTTACTGTCGATCAATTTTCATTCTTCACCTCTTCTTCTAAGAACAACGTTCTGTATGTGGATAAGATCCCTACTCCCTTCGAGAGTGTTGGGCCTGGTCTCTTCTAGGGTCCAGCCCTCATGGGTATTTTTCCCTTTTCACCACCAAAGACTGTTCAAGTTAATAAGATCTCTTGGTCCGATGACCCATGGATTATTCCTTCACCTGAACAAGTCAATTCATTTGGTGATTCAATGCCTTTAAGTTCGATTGAAATCGATTATTATGAACTTATTGCTGCATTAGACACTCCACCCTTTGATGGTGCTCCTTTGAGCTTGTGTCTTGACGTATATTCTCAATCCCCCTGGCTCGGTGATTTAGACTCGCCTAATCCTTTGAAAGAAGTGTTTCCTTCTAATGAAGCCATCGTGGAAACCATGTCTCTCGAAGACCTGCCATGGGACGATGGTCATCATCGTTCTTCATTTATACCTGGCCTCAGGGCTATGTCTACATGTCTTGAGCATTTTGCATCTCAAGCTCCTTCTCCTCCGCTTCAAATGCCAATCCTAACAAATGAAGTCTTTACAGAAGGAAACTTGAGAAATATCACACAAACGATGCATATTGACATTTCTGTGAAGCCGGAAATCGTCGAGAACATCCATGTGTGGGTCACTTGTTCTTCAGAAGAAGTCCAAGTTTATACTAGCCTTTTCAATGAATTTCATGATGTCTTCGCCCGGTCCTACGAAGAAATTTCCAGCATTGATCCTAGTATAGTGGTGCATGAAATCCCTACCTATCCCCATTCGAAGCCTGTTCGCCAGCGTCTTCATCTGGTGCACCCTAGAAAGGCTACCGCCATTAAAGGTGAAGTTGAAAAAATTCTCAAAGCTGGTTTCATTTATCCAATTCCCTTGATAGATTGGGTTTCGAACATCGTTCCTGTCGATAAGAAATAGGGAACTATCCGTGTCTGTGTTGATTGTCGTGACATCAATCGCGCCTGTCCTAAGGATAATTATCCCACTCCCTTCATCGATCAGATCATTGATAACTATGCTGGGAGTGAGATTTTTTCCCTTATGGATGGTTTTTCTGGATATAATCAGATTAACCTTCTCTCAGATGATCAGCATAAGATGGCTTTTATCTGTCCTTGGGGTATCTTCTCATACAAGAAACTCCCTTTTGGCCTGAAGAATATCGGGGCCACATTCTAGCAAGCGATGTCCTACACTTTCCATGACATTCGTCACATCGTTCAGCCTTACCTAGATGACCTTCTGGCTCATTCAGCTAAGTGTAGAGACCATTCAGACCATCTTCGTTAGATCTTTCTTTTTTGTCGACACTATAACATTTGGCTTTATCCGCATAAATGTGTCTTCTGTGTTGATTTCGGTAGAATTTAAGGGTTTATCATTTCTAAAGACGGAATTCGCCTCGATCCACTCAAGGTTGAGGCTATTTTCAATCTCCCCTCTCCATCCTCATTACATCAGTTGCAGATTCTGCAAGGCAAGGCGAATTTTCTACGTCGTTTTATACCGAACTATGTCGAAGTAGCTAAAGGATACACACAACTTCTGAAACAGGATGTCCCTTTCTATTGGGATGAGCTTGCTCAACAATATTTTTATGCACTCAAAACATTATTGGTCAACGCTCCTTTATTACATCCTCCAAATTATCACTGTGATTTTTCCCTCTATTTAGCTCCCAATTTTAGTAAAATTTCCATGGTTTTGGTACAAGACGATGATGACGGTCATGAGCATGTTATTTATTACTTGTCTCGTAACCTTCTAGATCCTGAAATGCATTATGCTCATGTCGAGAAGTTAGCACTAGCTACGGTCCAGGCCATTCAGCGCTTTTGTCATTATATCCTTTTGCATACGGTGATTGTGATTTCTGAATGCAACCGCATGACCTATATTTTGTCTCGAAAATTGCTAGGGGGAAAATACTCAAAGTGGATAGTTATCCTTCAAGAGTTTGATATGGAATTTATTGCTGCCAAATCCAAGAAATCACTGGTTTTTGCTGATTTGATTTGTTCCCTCCCTTCCGACTATGCTCTGTCTCATTCTGAGGACCTTATTCCAGACGATACACTTTTCTTGATTAGCACCCTCGACCCATGGTATGGTGATATCATCATATATCTCCAGACTTCCACATTCCGATCTGAGTTGACAAAGGATGTCCGCTGCCGTATCCGGCATCACTCACAACCTTATTGTATAGTCAGAGATATGCTCCATCGCGTTGGAGTTGATTCCATACTCCACCGATGTTTGACCCTCAAGGAAGCTAAGAAAGTATTTAATTATTGTCACAGTGGTGCCTGCGGTGGTCACATTTCTAGTTACGCTACGACACAAAAGATACTTCGTGCTAGTTACTTTTGGCCTTCCATTTTCAAAGACTGTATTGTTGCAGTTCATAAATGCCATGATTGTGAAATTTATCAATGCAATATGCGTGCACCACCCGTTCCTCTTCACCCTGTAATTACCGTTGGTCCCTTTGCAAAATGGGACATTGGTTTTATGATGTGTAACCCTCACTTGGCTGGGGGGCATGCTTATATCATCGTAGCCGTGGACTACTTCACCAAATGGGCCGAAGCAATGCCTACACTTTCCGCTGACGGTAAGACAGTTGCTCAGTTCATATTCAATCATATTATTGCTAGGTTTGGTGTCCCTCAAGCCATCATTACTGATCATGGTTCCTATTTTCGGCATTATATGGTGGCGGAGTTGACTTCTAAGTTGGGTTTGCATCAGGACAACTCAACGCCGTACTACCCTCAAGCCAATGGTCAGGTTGAGGCTGTGAAAAAATTTCTTGTCACAATGCTTCAATGTACGATTGGGATCCACAAATCATACTGGCATCTCATGTTATTTTCGGCTCTCTGGGCATACCGAACTTCGAGTAAGAGTGCGATCGGATTCACCCCTTTTCAGTTGGTTTACAGTCTGGAAGCTACTCTCCCGATTGAGTGTGAAATACCTTCGCTCAAGTTAGTTGTGGAATTACTGCCAAACACTTTGCCAGAAGAAGAGTGTCTTATTTATTTAGAGAGGTTGGAAGAAACTTGTTGCTTAGCCGCTTTAGTCATTGAAGCACAAAAGAAGCGAGTCAAAGCTCATTTTGACCAAGCAGTGTCCCCTCGTTCTTTCGTTGAAGGAGATCTCATCCTCCTATATGACCAAGCTCATGATAAGATGGGGGTAGGAAAATTTCAACCTATCTAGCATGGGCCATACATCGTTAAACGTGTGTTGCAAAATGGGGCCTATGAGCTAATTGACTACGAAGGTCATCCTCTTGAACATCCCAGAAATGGGTTGTATCTCAAAAAATATTATGCATGAGTCATTCATGCATAGCAAGTGTACATAGGTGTTTTTTTCATTTTTGTACATGTTTTTTTGGTTTGGTGTGCTTTGTGAGCGTTTTCATGCTTATTGGGTCTTTCTTATTGTGCAAATGTCTATTACCCCTTCTGTCGGTTTCGTAGATGGTGCTTCCCGCAGTACCAGGAATTTGTCTTCGGCAGCCAGGGTAATTTATGATCTTGGTGGTGAGTTGATAGATCTGCAAGGTATTTTTCTAGGACAGACTACAACAATGTTGCTGAAAATAGTGCTATCATTAAGTTATTAACTGAGGCAATCAACCTTGACATACGCGCATTTCTTGTAAATCTAGATTCACAACTTGTTGTTCTGCAACTCAATAATCATTATTCGGTTAGAAATCCGTACATTCTGAGATTGTATTTACGTATTCATTTGTTGGAAAGATATTTTGATTTTATTAGTTATCAACATATTCCTAGATGAATGAACACATTAAATGATACAATGGCTAACATTGTATTAGATAGAAATTTGCATCATTTGTAAAAGCATCATCATATGTAAGAGATCCGTGTAAGGAAATAGATGTATATATATATATATATATATATATATCAAATGTTTGCAACTGTGTGCATCATAACGTCAAAAAATATATGTATGTTTCTATT
The DNA here is from genome assembly GCA_034641835.2 of Pinus albicaulis. Lineage (NCBI taxonomy): Eukaryota > Viridiplantae > Streptophyta > Pinopsida > Pinales > Pinaceae > Pinus > Pinus albicaulis. The sequence continues at coordinate 1,351,872,351 of CM076579.1, forward strand.
AAATCCTGAGACATCATGTCTCATAAAATATGCAAATAAAATAAACCTAGGTGTCTAATCAGCATGGTGCTCGTGATAACATGTCACAACCTGTACTAGCTGCCTCAGCAAGCGGTGAATTTGGCTAGGCACCCCTACGGTATGCCTCTGATAGGCGCGAGGAACATCATCAAAATGTGCATAATCTGGAACTCCTCGGGTGATCCCCTCCAGGTTGTGCACTATCTCGTCTTCCTCGCTGCCCTCGCCCTGAGGGTCGAAATCACGAGGGACTCACTTCGCTATCGGTGACATACCGGCAGGTATCTCTAGGCCAACATCTGCATCACATGGATTTAATGTTAGAACATACATAAATAAACCAAAAAATCATAATACTCATAAAACTTAAAAAATTGAGTCTCACCCAAATCTTCATCCCAATCTTCTCCCTCCGAGAGTGGGAGGTCTAGATCATCAGTGAAAGCTGTGCCAGAGTAAGGCCAATCCTCCACAGTTTTCGATGGAGCCAATCAAAAAATTTCGGCCTCCAAGACATCTGTTGGCCGCCCCCTGCTCTTGGCATCAGTGTTGCCCATCGGGCCATCCGTGGTTCTCTCGCTGGTGGTGTCGGAACTATGACCTCCTATCACTGAAAAATTGGTAATCGTTCTAAGAAGAACGATACCAAGATGGATCCATAACCAAATTGTTTCATTTTTTTCTTCTTGCATTTGGTTAGTTGGCACTTCATGTTGATTGTCACGTCCTCTACCTAGTTGTAGATGGTCGGAGCCATGCAGTCCACAGCAAGAAGTAATTGTTTCTTTGTTTCTTCATGCAGTGCTTGTGGTCCTGCAACCCATGTGATGGTATGCAATACCACACGTAGTGTCAAATCAGGGATAGTTTGTATATCAAAATTCCCACTACCTGAACCTTTCCGCGCTCCTCGACATATACTGTCAATCACCATGGTCATGTTTTCCATGCAGGGCCAGGTGCTGGTTAGTAGTGGTGTTGCACCCCTTCGCGATAATCCTGTGATGAAGTATACATCAAAGACATCAATATCAAGCTCTTGATCCTGTAGGATGAATTTCTCTTGATTTTTGTCCCATATACTGATCAGATATTATAGCAATTCTGGTTGGGCTCGGAGACATGGTGTTAGAAATAATTTTAGCAAGACACAGTTTCTGAGGGCTTCCATAACTCCCTCATTTTCCATATGCAGCTCATCTTCTTCACTATGTTCCCTTTCTTTCCATTCAATGACCATTTTTCTCTTTTCTACCTGCAAACACACACATTTGGGTGGTATTAGTCAATTTTCATTCTTGAATTTGTAAAAAATGGAACATTTGGTGTGTATTTTTGCTAGAAATTGGTTTGTGCCGTTGGCGCGACTGTTTCCAAAACAGTTGCGCCAATGGGCGCGCCCTAGTGTAAAAAATCAGGTGGTTGGCCCGACTCCATGCCCAAAACCCATGCCAACCGCGTAGCCCTAGTTTTTACAATTTCTCCCCCAAAATTCAAAATTGACAAATGCAGGAAGCAAGAAATAGCTTAAAATGACAAGAGGGATCTCAGCTCTTACCTGGAGTTGACGGATTTGCAATTGATGTACTGGATTGGCTGATATTGTCGCCGCAAGATTGCACAGTAAAATGGTTAACTATTGCTCCACAAGAGGTAAAAGTGAAAAGTAATTATTTTTTACCATTTTTGGCATTCTATAACTTTTTCACAACCCTAATTAGGTTTTAAGGCATATTTTTCGATTATTTTATTATTATTTTTTGAAAAATACGTTTTACACATGTCTCTTGTGCAGTAATAGGTTTTTTCATGCGACAATGATGAAGTAATGAGTTATATTTTATACTTTTTCGAACTCGGTAAAAACACGAAAAAGTCACTATTGGAGTCATCTTTCAGCTCTTTTCTAACTCTCTAAAATTGAAAATATTGCCGAGATGCTTGTCATTTTGAACTTGTTAAATGGTTGTGAAATGATATCTACCCAGTATATGTTTACCCCTTTTTCAGGCTGGGATGGATTATTTACGAAAAAGTAATACCTTAGCCTATCGTGACTAAGAGGTTCTTTTAGAATTTTTTTTCTACCTTTTCGGATCTATGAGACTACCTACGAAATGGGACTGCTGGAGTTTTCTTTTCTGCCTTCTTTTCAAACTCTCTAAACGTGAAAAGATGCTGAGTTCTTCCTTTGTTAGACTCGTTAAACTCTGATGACATCAGATTTCGTCACCATGACTTTATTCAAGTTCCTCCTTCCTAGGGCTCATAAAATGTACTAGGATGGATTTGTCCAAAGGAAAAACTTATAGTGCAAGCATATGCTATCCCCTTCAAGATTTTTTTCAAAAATAATTGGGGTGCTCACCAGAAATGGTGGGGGAAAATGGAACCAGATTTTAGTTGTGTTGGCAGTATGTCACTCTTGAACATGGCACTTGTCTGCATTCATGTCGGGTTGGGGACATCTCATTTCTGTCACTTTTGCCTCCATTGGTTTGGGTAATCTTTTTGACCTCTCATTTTCTCTTTGCCATGTCATCATGACCTCAGATCCTTTTTTGTCAAATACTACCAAATCCAATGTCGTGTTGCTGATATGTTCAAGAGAAGTTTGCCTCTGAGGTTTTCAACCTCCCTATGATTCTCTGTTGGTCTTGATTCACAAACATCATATTCCTCTGTCTCGTGTCGATGATGTGGGAAAAATTATGGCCCACCTTCGATCAGGTCACTTCCTGTCGACTTCAGCTCATTATCCAGGAATCTGATCTAGAGACTCCCTTTTGGTACCTTGGAGCTTGCATGCCTCAATGGCTGGTTTTTCGCATTTGACACAAGGTTCACATCATTGGCCTTCGATCAAATGATTATGCGGATGTTCGATGTCAGATCATTGTTCACATTCCGTGGATTGTACCTTTCGTACCTTGAGAGCCATTGTCATTATTGGTGGTTCCTCTTGCGTCTATTAATAGCTTTCATCATTGGCTGGTAATCAGACGATTTTCTTGCATGTTCAACTTCAACTCATATATTCACATGCTTGAATTTGTACTTGTTCGGATCAAGATGGAGCGTAAGACCCTAGGTTTTGTTTGTTAAAATCTAGACTGCGAGTTCTTTGTGGATTATCGTGACTTATTACGTGACTCTTTAATTGGATGGCTACAACCATACCTGATTCTATTTAGTGATCTTTACTGCTAGATGGCTGCATCCATACCTAGATCTCAGTTTTTATATACTCTATTATGGATGGCTATTCCCATGCCACATGTTCATGTATCAGAGATATCAGTTGTATTTGTAATTGTAGGTTTTGTGACAACGGTGTTTGGTTCGAATGCGTTTTCATAAAGCATTTCACCCCTCCCTCTCCCTTGGACCTCATGGTTTAGGGGGCATCTGTTACGCAACATTTTGTCACTGTCCCTACAATCCCCATCCCACACATTGGAGGGTCATTTTTGTGACTTCTGAAAAGTTTCATGCCTTGCAAAAACCTTCATTGCATCCCTTTGCATGAAGGTAACATTCCGCTTGGTGACATTTTTCTAAACAGAACATCAAAAATCCATGTTTTTGCCTTGGCGCAAGTAGCCAGTTCTACCCTCGTGTCGATGTGGAAGATTAACACTAGGGCCCGTGCCACTTGGCACTCTGTCCTAGTGTAATGCCCGTGCCAAGATGTTTTGGGAATGGTTTTTTTTTAAATAGAGGCGGAGGTTCCATTCCAACCACCTCCGGGATGAGTCATTGGGAGTGGTTGAACTGAAACAACCACGGACTCCTTCCTTTAGTTAGTAGTTTCCACCTCCCTTGGAACACTCCTAAAGGATAGGCCTCCATTCCACCTTTGTAGGGATCCCAACCTCCTCCTTTTCCTCTATATAAACAAGCCTTATCCCTTTATGAAAACTAGTTGAACAAAGAGAATTATACAACTGAACAAAGAGAATTATACAGCTGAACAAAGAGAATTATACAGCTGAAGTGATGAACTTGGAGAACTGAGCTATAGCTGAGTAACTGAGTTATTGAGAAGGTAGATCAAGAAGGAACTCCATCAATAGGTCCCTTATCCCGTCTGAATTCCCCAACGAGCTTTGAGACGTGCTTCGCCCGAGCCTCGCTGGAGGAGACCGCAACGTCAGAGCATGGTTGTATCTCTTCTTTCTACCTATTAATATAAGTGACTATTGTCTGGTTCCCATCTTGTATTTTGTCTTTATCGAATTTAATATGCTATTCTTCTCTGACTAACTAGTAGTTTTTGGATGGAATTAGTATGTGGTATGTGGTTATCATTTTCTGATCTCTGTGCAGGTGTCCAAATGTGATAAGTGGAGGGGTTGTGACTTGCCTTCGATCAAGAGCGAGAGGGTCTCATCATCACTACGATTGTCATTGACAGCTTTGGACCATAGGTAGGCCATCTTATTACATCCTCTTTCATTCAAATATCGAGGAACCTACACTCTAGCATGATTCCTTATTACTAGACCCACCCTAGGGCTAGAGGGATTGTCTATATCCGCAGAGAGGATTTACCTACATAATAGGGGCAGAGGATCATTTGTGGTGTTTGGATAATAATTTCCCTCTTATTCCTTCTCCGTGTGTTATTCTCATTGAATATTACTCCCTTTGACATCATATTTATTATTCAATTGTAAGAACCAGTCCCTAAAATAAGTAACCTACTTTCCCATCCATACCCCTTATAAAAACAACGTAGTTTCCATTCAACATAGACTCTTTATAGTGAAAGGTGAGAATTTTTTCCTCAAGGGATGAGTAGAACAGACTGCAAACATCACCCAAGTTTCTTTCAATGGTATTAAGGTTCTCACATCAAGTGGAAGTATTCTTCGAGATAAACTTGGGGCAAGGTGGGTTGGGCGATGATGTGCAGTAGAGATATAACAGTGTCTATGTGAAGTCACCCACCATATCCTATTCTTTGAACATTACCTATATAGGAGGATAAGTGAATAACAGTATTGTGTCTTTTGAATTTCAAACATATTTTTTGCAGGGGATAGGTGTATTGTAACTGAAACCCCTAAGAGCATTAGATTTGATATAGAATATTCCCATGGAAATATCACTGTGAGACCACACTAGGAGATGAATAAGGTAATGGACCTAGAATACCACATCAAGATATGAACAAATAACTATATGGAATGCCTAATGGGAATACTTGGATGCTCTCTATTATCATATGTGTTATGTTCTAACACATTTGGTGTTCTTCAGGTACATAAGAATGTTGGTGGTCTAGATTTCTAATTAAGATGGTGTTTAGTCATTTATTTTTGCATTATATATCACAGTTTCCTTAAAACTAAAAAATTTCCTTATTTAAGTTGTGTGTGTATGTGATCATATGTTTAAACGGGATGTGATAGGAAGGATGGAGGAGAAAGAAGAAAAATCCCTTGCAAACAATAGCATATGGAGTATCATAAAACTAGAAGGGATTGTGAAGAAAGTAATGCATACCAAATGCATTGTTTCTCTTTCCATAGAATATTGGATAAAATTTCCCATCAAACCTATGTAATGCTTATGTCATTTGGAGAGCACTAGTCTTGGCATTCCCCATGGCAGAGAATTTGCTATGTTGGAAAGTTGGAAATGGGAGAAGTGTTTGATTTGAGTATAGAGATCTGGGTGGGATGTAATGGCCAGAAAAAAATTTCAGAATATTTTATTTTGTATTTGAGGCAATTTGCAACAAGATATTATAATATTAGTAGATGTAGCTACTAATAGTTCTAGGTCACAATTAATTATGGAAGCAATGTGGGAATAATGAGGGATTTCTGGGTTTAGATGGACATAAAGTTGAGCAATGGAATCTCTTCATTCAATAATTTTAGAGTATTTTTATGAGGTTGAGTATAAAACAAGATACACTAATATGGTCCAAAAGCCCTGTTAATGGAGACTACACAGCCAACAGTGGATATTCAACAAGTTTTTTAGAATATGGTCCAAAATTTCTGTTAATGGAGACTACACATCCAACAATGGATATTCAACAAGTTTTTTAGAATATAAAGGAGAAACCTGCTGGTGGTGGATGGCACCGTTGAATCTGCATGGCATATTTGGATGGATTTCTCCTTCACTAAATAAGTATCGGAAAAAAATTGTTAGCATATATGGAAATAAGAAAAAATGGGAAGAATCATTTATGCTTACTTCAGTGTGTGAATCATTAATAATGCCAATATTTTTGAAGGGAAATCTTTCTCTTCGCTAGAAATTTTTCATAAAAATAAATATGCTGATGATGTTAATTCATATCCAAACCCAAAACCTGTGAGAAAAATTAGGTCATTAGAGATCATCGGGTTTCTTTGATGGTGCTAGCTAATGGATATCTTTGGAGATGTAGTGCTTGCATTTCCCTATTTCTTTCATGTTCATATAATATTTCTTTTAAACTAGTCCTTGGTAGAGGTTATAATAATTGGGTAGAGTTGAAATCTATGGTATCTTTGACTAGCATTGCAGTGGAAAAGGGTATAGTATTGTATCCAGGTAGTGTCGCTCAAATAATTTTCAAAATGGTTTTTATGAGAGATAAAATATATGTCTTCATTTAATAAAGAGGTTATATAATTTTGGCTATAGGGGGAGAAATTTATCGACCCGTAATATTTGGAAGACGCTATTCTTCTTGAGATCTCAAGAACTCCATAGCTTGGCAATTGTGTTATAAATTTCTTTATTAGTGTTTTCTTTGTAAAGAGAGAAGAATTTTGCATTAGGGTTGCCTTAGGGATGGATTGAATATTTTAGCTTCTAAGACTTCTAAAATTTTCCTCACAAAGCAATCATTATTATATCTAGGATGAGCTCCATGTGATGAGGCCTCATTATGAGGGCTAGGATCAACAATGCTTTCATGTTGAAATCTTGAATTTTTTGGAGATGCCATGGTGGTGACCCAAAAAACTTGGTTTGGCACTTGATCGGTGGTGTGGAAATAATAGCCACAAGTGGGACCTTGCCCTATTTCCATCTAAATATGTTTAGTTTATTGATTCACATTATTTATTGTTTCCAAGTAAGATCTCACAAGAAAACCACCAGGTACTTCCTTACATTTCATAAATGGTATCCAACATAAACCTATTGGTGCTAATTAGGGTGCTTGATCTCGTATGAATATTAAGGCACATAACAAAGGTAACCAGCCTAGGGAGTTGATTCCAATATTTATTGCATGAAGCTCAAAGCATTCAACCATTGGATAAGTGCACTCAGTTATTAATTCTTCTTTTTAATTCAAAAATAGAATTAAAAAAATCTTGAATATTTATCAAGAGTGTAAGAAGGAACTATGGAAAGTGTAGGAGAATATTAAAGTACTTTTTTGAAATGAATTACTTTGTGTTATAATTCCAGGTGGGCCTCATATTTTCAAGGGTAGATGCATTCTGATGATTGAAAATTGCACCATGAATAGATTAACAATGGAAAAAATTCCTTGTTTGCATATCTTCCAAAATGTCTCCTAGATTTTGAGATTCATCATAGTGTTCATTCATCCATAGATAGTGGCATGACTCAAAAAATTTCAGTCTATACTTCCAATGATAGCTTCCTTAAATAAATTTGTGCTCTTAAGCCCAAAGTTTAATGGAGTTATGTTAAACTAGAATTTTACTAGAAAGGAGGGGGCAGGGGTGGAACCTATGATTTCTTATTAGTTCCATATCTAATGGCATAACTCAAAATTTTCCATTATACGCTTTCAAGGATAGCCTCCTCAAAGAAATTTAAGCTCTTAATCTAAAACTTTAATGAAGTTATGGGGAACTGGATTTTCCTAGAAAGGAGGGGCTAGGGTGGAATATATGATTTATGAATAGCTGTAATCATGTTTTCTACATTAGGAAATATTGGTGAACAAAATAGAACTTCTATATATTTTATTTGAATAAAATATCCTAAAAAATTATTGAAGCACATGTGTCTCATAGGGTCATTATTTACTTGTGTGAATTATAATTGTTCTTTTTCATGATAGTGTTGGTTATCATATGTCATTGGTTCTTGAGATTGAAGCATGGTTGAAAACTAAATGTGACAAGATTTTTTATGCCTTTCATATGGATGAAATTCGTAAGAAAGCTATTTTTAAATAATTGGATATAGAAGGAATTCCGTTTTCATATTATTTATGAACCATGATATCATTAATTTTCTTTTTGGTATTATTAATTATAATCACATTCAATGCCTCAAGTGTGATAGGATCCAATTCTCCTCAGAGCTTGCGCCTTCCAGAAAGGGCAATTTCATTGGAAGTGTGCTATCATTTTATAATAAGCTTGTTGTGAGCTCAACACGTCACTTATGGAAATTGAAACTAGGTGGGAAGGATAACAATCATTCCTCACAACCACCAGAGATAAAACCAATTGAAAATTTTCTTTGTGGAGCTTATAATTAATATCATGATGACCACAATTTTTTTGGTAGAAAATTCATTCTACTCTTTGAATAATTTAATGCATTTAACAAGGCTGGGAGATAGGTATGGATAAATACGAAAGGAAGGTTTGAGATTGTCTGGGCTATTTTGATTCTCATCCTTTTATTTCACTTCTTTAGAGAAAATTATATGTTCAAATACAAAGTCAATTCAAATCAAACTAAAATAGAGAAGCCTAATTATGAATATGTTTCTCTCTCCACTACCTTCCAATGATGTTATTTTTTTGAATTATACTTAAATTTCATTGATAATAACCTGGATTTATATATTTCTTATAACACAAAATTGACATCGTGGTAAACATATGAATATCTAATTAAGTGTGACATAAATATGGTTCAAATAATCTTAGGTTTAGCCCATGCACGTGGCAGAGTAATTTTTGAGATGTCAAGTTTTATTAGAGGCACTATTCATTTGTTTGTTTTGGTTAGAAAAAGGGTTTGATATTGGTTTTATGTGACTTTCAATTTATCATTTGTAGCATGTTGAGAAATGGAAAAGAATAATGTGTGGCATTTATCTTATAGAAATTGATTTTGAATGAAAGGATATAGAGTTTAACCAAGCTACAATATGCTTTGGTAAAGGAAGAAGAACATCCTAAAAGGTTGCCTATGAATACACCATATACAGAGTTTGAACACTATTAATATATGGATTTTTCTTTTGAAGATATGTTATTTTTTATAACCAAGATATCGCATCAAGAAAAATATTGATATTGTAGGAATTGTTTGAGGACCTCATTAAGTTCGATTTTTTTAATTGCCTACTTGATTGATACCTTCTCATGACAGGAAGGCTTTGAATATGAATTAATATATTCTTGAAACAAATCAAACTCAAATTTTATAAATATAAAATATTAAAAAAGATGTCAATGTCTTCTTTTGATTGTTACTTGACTTTGGTGTTGGAAGGTTACAGGAAATGGGATTGGAAAAGGATTGGGGAGACAATGCAAAGCATGTCTTAGATATGATTCATTTGTTGTTGGAGATATTTCAGGCACCTCAGCCATCGAATTTGGAAATTTTTCTAGTTGGGATTTCTATGGTTTTTAGTGTTGTGATTATTTCACCTCATGGTTATTTTGGGCAAGAAAATGTTTTAGGAATACTAGACAAGACAATGATGGGCAGGTAAACAAATTTCTTATAATTGCAATGTGCATTCCATGATATCCTATCTTTATTGTTTGACTATATTTTGAATGTTTCTTTTGATTTTTTTTTGTCTTTCAACTATGAAATTGAAAATACTTGGTATCGTGTCCATTTAAAATACATCCAAATCTTGAGGATGAGTTTAGTATTAGACAATATTAATTGAAATCCTTTGAGTTGTTTTGTGTTAAAATATTTTTATGACTATTAAAAAAGTTTACTTTCATGTTGTTATTTGAGCACAGGTTGTTTATATACTTGACCAAGTTCACACATTAGAGAATGAAAGGTTGTTGCTAATAAAACAACAAGGGTTAAACATCACACCTCATATTATTTGTTTTAACAAGTTATCTACAACTTAAGCTTTTTAATATGTAACTTAGTTGGCATGATTGTGCCTAAGATTTCTCTGGAGGTTGAATATAACTAATTTGCTAAGGTTTTATTTTATATGGTGATGTTTTATTTGCTTTATTTATACAGTTCATATGGCCACATAATGGCCACTATCCCCAACTGAAGAAAACATGTTTGAGTTTCTTTATTTTACGGGGGAAAATGGCCAACATTGTTGATGTTAAGGTCTATGTTGTATAAATATTTTATAGTCTACTTTAGTTTATATTCAAGCATTCTTCGTCTTTCATGTCTTACACTCTGCATTGTATCTTCTTTCAATTTCAGGAGAGGAACTCAATATTGATGGTAAGAATCAGGAATTGAAGAAATAGGAGAACAATAACATTGAAGCAACAAATGCAAAATGAGAGAGAGAAGAGAAATGGTCTATTGATACCCTTAGAGACAATATCTTCCATAAGACACAAACATATAGATTGATGGTCAAGTCTTCAGATTTTGTGAATTCACTTGCAATGCCTTGGCAACACAGTGGTAATGTTTTGAAATGATGAAACAATATTTCGTGTGAATTCTAGTCCAACCAATATTAATTTGGAAACTCATATTATAATACTTGAAATTTTATATAATAAAATTTATGTGGTTGAAATTATTTTTATTTGCACTTAATATTATTTAGTCTTGTAATTAACATATGTAACTGTGTGTTATCATATTAGATGAACATGCACATTGTATGACATTTTTTTTCAATTTAGTCGCAAAATCATACTAATTAATGAACACATAGAATCAATCTAAAACTACTAAATTAGAAGTTTATATTGATTAATGATGAACAAAAATAAAATGAGTATATGACTAAATTAGTTGTTTATAATGATTAAGAATGAAAATAAATGAAATGAATAGAAACTACTAAATCAATCATTTATAGAATGAATATGAAACTACCAAAAAAAGATAAATGACTACTGCAAATGATAAATATGTGATTACAAATGATGACTAAATTTTGCATATATACGACTATTAGTAGCTAATTTATAGTGTCTTATAACACGACTAAAATTTAGTCATATTTTTTTGGTCATTAATTGATTTCAAAGGATGACTAAAATTTGCATATATATGACTATTAGTAGTTAATTTACAATATCTTATAACACGACCAACATTTTGGACATATTTATTTGTTCATTAATTGGTTTTCTTGGGTAATCATATAGTAATATATTTTTTTGTATATTTGGTCATTAAGTGCGAAAATTAATGGCTAAATCAATGACTAAATTTATGACTAAATATAATACTAGATGATAAAATTGAGACAACCAATTAATGACTAAGCTAAAAATGACTAAAAGTTGGCTGTGTTATAAGATAATGTAAATTAGCGACTATTGGTCATCGAATGAAAAATAGTCGTTTATATGCAAATTTTAGTTGTTTTTTTAGTAACTAATTAGCCATTTCATACTAGTGTTTCATCCAAGAAAACTTCTATTGTTTCGTTCCTTGACCATAGCTACACACGCCCTAATATGCATGGGAACACCTCATTCAGCCATTAACTAAGTTTTTATTTTCATCCACAGTAGTGCCACAATTAATCTGCATGCAAACAACTCATTCTCACATTATTTTGTTTCCTTTTATAGCCACAAGAATCATACTATTTTAGTCTACTTTAGTAATTTTGGTGCTCGAATCACCAAATGTTTAAGCCCCCACAACTACATTGGGTGCTTACACCTAGCTGCCCATGACGTATGGTGAAACATCAAGCTTAAATTCCACTGTCAAATATTAGGCATCGGGGATGGCACTTCTCTCCACACAATGTTGTGTAGTGATGGCCGATGGCCCGATGAGCCTAGTCTCCAGGAACTTATTTTCTCTCCCTTTGTGATTAGGAGTTGGACCATTGGCTTATTCCCTTTTCATCTCTCGGGTATTAGGAATCCTTTTAACCTCTCTTAAAATACCAAAGTTTTAAGACCGAAGTCCCAAGACGATAAACCCCTAGGTGTCTCTTACTAAGCTTGTCACAACTGGGGTTGTGACCCTTAGGTTAAGATTCTCGAATATAAATCCTTCTAGACTCCAAACGCCAAACTCTAAAACTGAATTCACGAGATGGGGTCAGCTACCACATCACCTATCATCGTGTTTGAAACATCATATTGTCTTTCCACTAAAAAATTTCCATATTCCCACTTTCTCACGTGCGGTTTCAATGTGTCACTCATCAACTGCCTATTTGGCCTATTGAAAGTGTCGAAATCAATTGTCATGTATCACCCCCATGTGTCTTCATGTCATATGTTTGCCACTTTATTTTCCATTTCATTTCCACCTATGTTCCATGTCACTTCCACCTGACATCCTCATCGTCTAGGCTCCACCTACTACGTTTCATCAAGAAAAACATTGGTATGATAAGGGAGAGGGGGGGGGGGACATTTCTGCTTTGGTACGGAGAAAGGGGGCCCACAATGAATCACATGATGCCACATAACTAGTGGTAAAGCATGATGGTTTACACTACAATAGGGTTCCCTCCTATTAACTTCAGAATGGGCCATGACCCCCTCTTATTCTCGATATACCCAAGAAACCTTATCTGACACTGCTTTCCTTCTTAGAAACTTTAATATATAAGGAAATCCCTCCTAAGCTTTTCTTTTATGCTTTTGTGGTCCAATGGCTGATGGGATATTAGTCAGTGGGAACTAGCTTTTTGTTTTTGGCAATTTTTCCTGGTTCAGTGCCATTTTGGACAATATCGAAATACATTGGAAAACCTTCACCAAACCATTGCCCTCGTGTTAGTCCTCCTTTTAACAAAAAAAAAAAATGTTTTTTTACTTCATTTACCTTTAAAAACAATTATTTTCGTCATTTATGATGAATATTTTCCTATATTTTTCCTATAATAACAAATTCCTAAGTTGTTGTTATTGAATTATAAATGTTTAAAATTTCTTGTAATGAATTGCATTGCGAAAGGAATTTGTGGATTTTAGTAGATTTTGTATATCATCATTCATTGTCATATTTGCAGGTGAGCTAGGTAAAATAAAGACATATTTTTTTGTAAGCATCACAATATGGTGAAATACTTATTCGTTTGGACCAAAATCTGAAATAGGAAGAGCGGAGGAGAAGCAATTATATAGCGG